>JAZHEH010001511.1:1560000-1620000 GCA_036589455.1 Ateles fusciceps
CAGGAATAAAAATAGTACAGTCCTCACTGAAAAGCGGATTGTTTTTCTTCAGGATATGTCTTGAAAAATTCATATGTAGATGAGCTATGCCAAACGAATCATTTTGATGTTAGTAGCGGTTTTGAAGAAAAGGAAGGGCATTCTGGTGGGCTCTTGCTTGCTCTTCAGTATTTTGATTTCCCTGTGTCTTGGAAGGGTCTCCAGTTTTTCACAGTGTACTGTAGGAGTGTTCTGGGTATGCGGATTGTCCATTATATCATTCAGAAGGTCACACTTGGATCATGGAAAAGCCAGGGAGGTGTTGTTATGACCAGTGTTGTGGTATAATATTACTAATAATATGCAGTGAACAACACTTTGCTATCAGCAGGTACAGAAAGGCAGTCTTGCTGTGTTTCTTCATTTATGAATAACTGATTAATAGTTTGCAATTAAGAGATTTAAAAAGACTGATTTTATTAGATGAGTGACAGTATTTCAAAACCATGTAGATTATAACCAACTTGAAGGAGGCATTGGAAACCATGAAAATGCAATAGGCCCTTCTAAATAAAACATGAAGTTCTGCGCTCAGTTTCCAACTTCTGTCTTACATGCATGCTAGTACTTTAACCAACAAGGTTTAAAAGATATTTCTGACTTGACTGTCACTTTTGATATCATACTTTGAAACATCTCAGGACAGTCGTTTGCCTAAGGCAGGTAAAAACATGTAGACACAATGACAGGTTTGGAGTTTTTATTTTCAACCAAATGCTTAAAAATACAGACTACCAGGACATTCCTATTCACAGTTGAATTTATTGTGTGAATTCTCATAATTTAGTACTCTGAAGGAATAATTATGTTTGCTGGAAAAAGTACGCTGGGTCTTTTTGTTTGTAGGAAACTTTAGTGTAATTGGTCTAAGAACCCATCTCCTGAGAGTAGGTACCATATTTCTGGCTTCAGTGGAGTGGGCCCTGCTTGGCCTAGTTACCTGCTCTAAAGTGCGCTAAACCTGTTAAACACCAAAAAGATTCACTTTTGTATTTGCAAAAGCTGAAAACATATTTTGAAATATGGAACTCTTTTACCCCTCCTGCCTCTCAAAGCCCTAGCATCAAAATTTTATCAGCCCACATACAAAGTCGAGAAACTTACTCTGTCCTTACGGTACGAATCTTCAGGATAACCCCTTCTTCTTAATGAAATGGAGAATTAAAACCAGTATTTAGAGGCATGGATGGCCAGACAATTAAATGAGTCACTCTTTCTGCCCCGTTTATATTATTTAGATATTTGTCTCAATTCCTGAGAGTAGACATGGTACTTGAGTAGATTACCTGACTCAAAATAGTTCTGCTGTCAGCTTATTTTTAGAGGCAGCAAATCAGTTGCATCAAATTGGTCAATTGTGACCTATTTCTGTTTTTCTTGTTGGCTATTTATTCTATTTCTTGTGGTGCCTCTCTGATGGAAGTTTCTTGGCCATTTTACCTAATAACAAACAATTTTTTTAAAAAATTTACTCCAAAAAGCACTGTACAAAGGAAAAAGTGGTCCACTATATAAAGGTGCGATATATTCAGTAAGAGCCAAGTTATAAAACTGGGAAGGGGAGCGGGGGAGCACTTAGTCATTTAAATGGCCAAGTTAAACACAAGACACAATTAGGATATCTAAACCCTCAGGTGTTCATAAACCCATACCAGGGACCTCTGGAGAGGAGTGGTGGGAACCAGGGAGAAGAGAGCCCCAGAAGTGCCTTGTTTAACTTGGCTGTCACGGTAGCTAACCCTTTGTAACTTGGCAGATTTTGAAGTTATCACACTTGTGATTGACCTTTCCCCCATTTACCTTCTTTTGTGCTTATGAAGGTTTATTTTATTTTATTTTTTTTGAGGAGAGTAATTTATTTAGAAACAGAGTGGCACAACTCAGCTTGCAATTTAAAGAAGAAATGTAAACTATAGAATTTGAATGTAAAGGCAATGAATTTTAAACCCAAAACCTTTTGAAAGTAAGAAAACCTGTGTATTAGGCTGCATTCTCTAATGGAAAAGCCCTAAAAATTGTAGGTGTTAGAAAAGCCACCTCAGGGAGCTTGTACTGGACCTGAAATTTAATAGAAACATTGAACTCTCCAGTCCTTATTTAAACACACTTTTTTCTCTTATTTTCAAAGTCAAAATATGTGTACTTATGGGTAGACAGGTGAAGTATAACCCCCAAAAAGGTGTTTCTCTTGTATTTCCTGTGTTTCATTTCTTAAAAAAAAAACAACTCATCACCAAAGATTTAGTTTTGATTTTGGAAATGATGCCATAATTAGAAAAAAAGAAAGCCCCCAGTTTTGCGTGTAAAGGTAATTGTTTTAAGACAGTATAGTGCTTTGCTTTTAAGAATTGCAATATGGCTTTTCTCACAAAATTATTTTCAGATAGATTGTGACTTTCTTTTTTCATGACTAGATTTTAACCTAAGGTAAGTTTTTTAAAAATATGAAAAGATACATACACACATGCAAATTAGAGAGAGAGATTTTTTTTTCGTGATTGTACAGGCAAAGTTACTCATTGTGTGGCACACAGAAATGTATGCTTTACTTTTGGATTTGTGTGCTAAAAAGCCTGATTATTGGAAACTCTGCCGAAGCTCAAACAGTATTTGACATCCATACTCCTTCAGATACTTGCAAATGTACTTCTGTTCATCTGTCAACCAGTGACTGTTTCTTCCCCTCCACCACCTCTAAATTATACTGACTAGATGTTGAAGTCATTAAATTGATTATAGTCCAATCAGTAGACAATCTGACATAAACAAAAACAGCAATTACAGTTGGCAAGGATCCCATGAGTGCTAGTCAAAGTTCCAGAACTGATGGTCCAGTGAGTCTTTTTCAAAACGTCGGTTTCACGATTTCAGCACTTCTGGCAGCATCTTCTTAAAGAGAGGGCACACAAATTCATAAGATTCCACTTGGCCTTAAAAACAAAAACATCTGTTTGATGCATGAGTGGATTGTTGACTTTTATTCATCCAGCCAAAGAAGGGCAAAAAATAGGATATTGAACGTAAAAGCATACATGTAAAAATGAAATTACAAAGGGACTTGAGATTAGCAGCTTTTTATAAAGCAAGCTGTTACTAATTTTTCTTTTTTGTTTTGCCAGAGTATTCCCATATCCTTTAAAAACCACTGTAGTTATTCTTATTGACAGCAGTGACGTCTAACAGTGATGACAGAATTTTTTGACTTTTTGCTTCCGGTAATTATACTTAGTTCTTTGTACTCGCTTATTTGGGCTAGTGCGAGACTTGTAGCATGTTTGTAGGAGATTTCTTTTCACCTTAGAGAAACATTTCTATCCGCCTCCCTCTGTTTTTAAAGGAAGTCTGTTTGTGAGGGTTGGTTAGTCTGGTAAATTATAGTTAAATACTTGTTGACATAAGTTGAAGCATATTTTTAAGTATACTTTCTTGAGTTTTCATTTTCATGTAAAAGCATGTAATAAGAAGAAAGAGGTTTTGTTAGTAGAAAGGAGTACATCTACTAAGATCAATTAAGAATTTTATGAAGGGTCTGTTTTTCCTATTAATGTGTTTTATTAAGTCATCTGTCAGGATTCACATTGCTGGCTTACTGTCATTACTTCTGTTGCCACAGAATACATTCTTCATGGCTGGATTTAATGGATACTATATTCAGTTTTTCAGTTAATTTTAAGAGAGAAAATGATTTTAAGACTTGCAGTGTTTGTATTATATTCTAGCAGCCTTATGCATCATTAAAAAGGTAAATTTTATCATTAAGTAAGTTGTAAAAGAATGCTTTTGAATTGAATGAGATTTTGATACAAAGGCTGATATTCTACATCAGACCTGTAGTTAAGTATTTTCCCAGATGTATTTAATTTTTTTCTTCATTGACTCCTGTTGTGCTGTCAAAGGTTAAAGTTAGTTCTGGGGGGTGGGGGAGATGCATACAACTTTCTAATCCCATTTCAATTAAACCTGAAATGTTCCTGTTTTTTGTTTGGGGATTACATGGTGCTAGGATTGCACATACCTTGTTTGTTGTAATGAAAGCCTACTTGTCTGATTTAAAATATGTTCTGCAACAGTGTTATTACAAAGCAATTAAAACTTAAACATTAAAGTTAACATTAGTAAATTTAAATAGTTCTGTTATAGTATTAATCAAATAGTGTAAGGAAAGCTTTTAAATGGTTTAAATAATTATGCAACTCTTGGCATAAAAAGCCTGACACAAGATAAATCTTTGAAAACTACGTAGAATCATGGCTTTTTTTTTTTAAATAAAAAACTTTAATTTTAGGCACCTTGGGCCTTTAGCATGCATCACATTCTACCCCTAGTATAAGTAATTATGCCAGTTTAGTAATTATTAGAGATGAAAGAAATTCAGTAAGATATGAATTCTTTAAAACTTCAGTAGCTTCAGTTTTAGCAGGAATAATGATCAAGCAGCACTTATCCAGCTGCCTGGGGACTCTGCCACAGCTACAAGCACTGGGCTGATCTTGGGGTATCACTATTATGGCAGCACATCCTATAGTTAGTGTTTCTACTCTAGTTATCGATTGCAGAGGTTTATAATTTGGTCATTAAGCAAATTCAGATTCAAAGATGACTGTCAAAAAATCTCTCCTTTCTGAGAACATTTTTTAAAGAAGATAAGGGAATACATTTAAAAATTATTATTTTGGAGCGGCATCTCTTTTAATTCTGTGGGATAGTAAATGCTTTGAAAAATCCTGAAAAGAAAAGAAGTATGTAAGTCTGTCATTTTTATGTGTATATGTGTTAGCTATGTGTTCATTTTGAATCTTATTTTTACATAAAGATGACTTGGCTTGGAAAGCATATATACTGTTCCTACATGATCATAGCTTTCCTAATCGAGCAGGGTCAAGTGATTGACATTCAGAATATTTGTTTTCATGGTAGTACAGTTTGTTGGATTTGTATTTTGGCATTTTGGTTATGATAATTTTTTGTATATGGGAAACCCAAGAGTTTCAGCCCCTCAGTTATCACAACATAGTATGAGATACATACATAATATACGTACACAAAAACATACTCTAAACCTTCTATAGGAAATATACTTTGTTTAGTAAATCCGTATAAGTGTTAATAATGTTTTAAAGGAAAAATTGGATTTTTTCAATTAAAATTGGTATCATTTAAAGAATACAGTTTCCTTTTTGAAATTAAAATCATCGTACCATTGAGTGTCATTATTTCACTAATTTTATTACCTTCTCTTTTCTATCTTACGATTGGCTTTTTCTCAAAATTTATTATCCCATCAGTATACTGTGAGGGATATGATATGTCAAGATGGAAACTTATTTACCTGATAGGGACAAAATCCTCATCGATTACAGACAGTTCCATATATTCATACAAAATAAATTTGTGAAAACCTGTAGTGGGGTGAAGAGTCCACACAGTGACCTATAACTTGCTGTATTATAGGAGTTTCTGTGACCTGGAATCTAAAAAATATCACTGTGCTTTAAACTTTATATTGACTTTAAGAAACAATTTCCAGCATTTCATGCACGTTCTTAACTGTTACTCTTGTCTTTCCCAATAGAACCAGATTAGGTCCAGTTAGTACTTGAATAAGACTGCATATTAATTGCTTTCAGCATTCCTAATGATTTAGTTTGTCTCAGTTGTGTTAAGTTTATTAGACATATCCTTTTTATCACCACAATCAGCACCTTTTATCTTTCATTTATTACTTTTATATGTTAAGAAAAGGAAAAAAGGCTGTAAAGTCTTCACAAACATTGCTCTACCAATATTAGTGAAGCCAAAACAGAATCATTGCTTGAATGTTGTATCCATCATTTGGTGTATGGAGTCTGAAGTTCCTATACGTAACGGGGCTTGGGGTTGTCAGTGTAAAACCTGCAAAGTTATACACTGTTTTGCAGACATGAGGCAAAGGTTAAGAAGAACCTGGGCTCAAGGGATTGCGTAGTAATTCCTGGAAAGAGTTGAAAATAAAAACAAACAGTTATTGTCATAAGTATTGTGACTTGGAAACTAGTGCTTGGGGAAATGGTTGCAGAGTAGGATGAGCACGGGGGGCGTACTCTGATTTGCTGTGTGCAGTTTTGGCAAGCTGTTTACCCTCTGTACTGTAGGATTTAGATTTTCTCTAATTAAAATGAGGAAGCTTATTCATCATTTAACAAGTTTTTGGGGTTTTTGTTTGGTTGCGCTTTGGTTTTTGATGCCCGTTTTGTCCCAGGCACTGTGCTAAGTTCTGAGGATGCAGCTGTGAACCAAACAGACATATAAGCCTTGCTCTTATGGAGCTTATAGTCTAGAAAACTGGATGAGAGTTTAAATACCTCCCACTGCTTTTTAGCTTTTGGAAGGAAGCTCTGCAGGTGAGGAGAAGGAGATATGTGTGTATAGTATGTTAACTTTTTCTGTGAGTTGGATCAGTTGAAGCAGTTAGACAAAATGAGTTTCAAAAACGTTTTTGGCACCATAAGTTTGATGAACTATACTTTTTAGGAATTGCAAGCTTTATTTTATAATTGAAAGGTAAACATGTCCACTTGAACTGAAACAACTAAACACAATATATAGAACTTTTATTTCCAACTCTTTTGGACTTAGGTCATTGTTGTTGCAATATCTTTTACCCCCTCCTGAAAGTTCTTAATAACACTTTTTAAAGTTAATTGTGCAATGGTGAAGCTAATTAATTTTCTAAATTGTTTAAAGAATTTAAGGCATCCTTTAAGATAATTGGAGGATGTGTATGATGTTGATATTAAAAGACAGCGAAACTAAACTTCAGTTAGGAATCCCTGCTGTATGGAATTGAGGTGAAATAAGTCACAAGGAACTTATTCCATTAAATGTGCAGGCGTAGAACACTAGGGAACGCAGCAAGTTGGTATTAAAAAGTCCATAGTGTGCAGGTTTGATTATTTTCCCCCCTGAGAGATAGGTGAATGCTTCGAAATAAACTTTTACTGAATCATGGATCTTCAGTGAGACAATTTAAGGATAATGATATTGGGTGTCTTGATGGTCTTCATGTTCAAAGATGTGAACGCTGCAATGAATGGTGATGGTGGAGTGTAACTGACCGAAGAAAAAGATGATCAACATGAAATCCCTTTTGCCTCCTCCAACAACATATAGGTCATTTACATAACTATTGCATCATTATACCAAATTTTTAATCTTCAAAATAAAACCATTACAAGATAATAACACCATTTTATAGCTCCTGTTAAATGTAACTGTTTTTTATACTTGCTGATTTGCATATTTAAAACCCAGTATGACTGTGAAGGGCTGGCAGACCTCTATGGTGGCTTCCTAGCTCTGTCTTTGTCTCCATGTCCCCAGGCTAGGAGAGTCCTTAGCCAGGTGCCTGCCTTATACTAAGTGCTCAATAAACTTCAGTGGAGTCAGTATCACTTCATTTCCTAACAGTCACAAAAAGGTCTCAGTGACTTCTGAGTTCCCTTGTGGCTCCAACATCTTAGAATTCTTATATTGAGAAATTGTGATTCTTGCATGTTGATCAATAATTCATATTAAAGGGGCAAGCATACTTTCAAATTGTGAACTTGACTGTGTTGTAGCTGATGGAACAAAATCAAATCCTAGCCAAAATTTCCAAAAACAGTTTGGACAGCCTTACTTTCCACTGTGATTTCTTATCGAGACGCGCCCCCTCCACCCCGCCGCCATTTACCTGTAGCTATCCAAAGCATTTGAGCCAAAGTCAAAGTGTGTTGTTTGATTTTATTTATTAATTATTATTATTATTATTATTGTTATTTGAGATGGAATCTCACTCTGTCATCTAGGCTGGAGTGTAGTGATGTTATCTTGACTCCCTGCAACCCCTACTTCCTGGGTTCAAGCAATCCTTCCACCTTGGCCTCCCCAGTAGCTGAGACTACAGCTGCGCACCACCATGGTTGGCTAGTTTTTGTATTTTTAGTAGAGACAGGGCTTCACCATGTTGGATAGAGTGGTCTCGAACTCTTGACCTCAAGCGAGCCACCCGCCTTGGCCTCCCAAAGTGCTGGGATTATAGGCTTGAGCCATCACAACCTGCCAAAGTGTGTTGCTTTAAAGACAGCATTTTAATTTAGTTTGGCCACCTTCAGTTCATATTCATCCATTTGTCCAAATGCTGGTACTCTTTTTGTTCAGCAGCATGTCCCAAACCTTTATTGATGTCCACGTCTTCACTTTGAATCTCTTCCACGCTTAGATTGTGGATTTTCAAGTCAGTGTTGTAATAATAAAGGCTTGCATATTATTTTCATATCATATCTTGTGGGAGGCTTTTTGCAACCCACCTAACTTAAAGTGGCCCATCTCTTTATTATTCCCTCTATACCCCATCTGTCAGAGAAACTAGGGCACCTCATTTCCTGGTTTGTTTATAAGCCTTCGAGAACAGTTTGGTGTCCCTTTTCTTTGAATCCCCATAATCTACAATGTAGACAGAGAAATGTAGACACACAAACAAATGCATTAATTCAGCCAGTTGTTAATATTTAGTGTTTTACCAGTCATTTACCAGTCTAAGAGTGCTAGCAGTTGAGAATGCTAGGAAGGAGACATATTGTCTATATCCTGGTAGAGTTATGGTCAAGCAGTAGAAACATTAAATAAACAAGATGCTAGTAATTTCCATTCCTGTGAAGGGACAGCACCAGTGTTAATAAGACCATTTAACAGAGATATCAGTGAGGTCTGGGAAGGATTCTAGAAGAAGCACTTTCAAGCTAATCTTGAAGTTTCCATATGTTTTCGAATGAATGATATTGAACATGGTCATGCATTCTAAGGGATTTTTTATTGAGCACCAACTATGTGTCAGGTTCTAGGGGAGACAATACAGAACCAGTTAGACCCAGTTGCTCATGGATGTCATGGAACTAACAGTCTATGAAGACATATTAAGGTGTTTATTTGTGTCTCTCATAATGTTGACTTTAGATTTTACTTAGTTTTACAACAGTGGTGTACTTTCAGTTCACACAAACGGTATCCCTTTTGTGTCATTGCCATGTGGCTAACTTGTGTGGAAGTTCTGGCCATATTTTAATCGTGGGCCTGGTTCTCCCATTCTAAGTAAACTACCTACAGCTACATTCATTGAGTTTTCCATGACTTAAATCTATTAACTTTGAAATATCTGGGTTTGTTTTAGTCCTTATAATGCTCTCTAAATACTTGATAAACTCACTCATTCTGGAATCGTAAGACAATTTAACAACTGTTCTTTTTTTTTATCTCTTAGATATTTAGGAAAATGTATGTTAGTCGTAATTATGTTTCTGCTTATGATCTTTGTAAATTCTTAGCACAATTTTCACATCATGGAGCTTAGTAAATGCTAAACTATGATAGTGCATCGACAATTCATTAGTATATTCTGTAATTAAAATAAACCGGCTGGGTGCAATGGCTCATGCCTGTAATCCCAGCACTTTGGGAGGCCGAGGCGGGTGGATTGCCTGAGCTTAGGAGTTCTAGACAAGCCTGGGCAACATGGTGAAAGCCATCTCTACCAAAATACAAGAAATTAGACGGGCGTGGTGGCACATTCCTGTAGCCCCAGCTGCTCGGGAGGCTGAAGTGGGAAGATGGCTTGAACCTGGGAGATGGAGGTTGCAGTGGGCCGAGATCACGCCTACTGCACTCCAATCTGGGTGACAGAGTGAGACCGTATCTCAGAATAAAAAACCAAAACAAATATTGAAAAACTGTGAAAGATTATGAAAACAGTAATATATCTACTAGCACTTTTTTCCACTTTCGACTCACATTTCCTGTGGATTTTCTGTTGTCTTTATTCTTTTTTTTTGTTTTTTTTTTGAGACGGAGTTTCCCTTTTGTTGCCCAAGCTAGAGTGCAATGGCACAATCTTGTCTCACTGCAGCCTCTGCCTCCCGGGTTCAAGCAATTTTCCTGCCTCAGCCTCTGGAGTAGCTGGGATTACAGGCATGTATCACCATACCTGGCTATTTTTCATTTTTAGTAGAGACAAGGTTTCACTATGTTAGCCAGACTCCTAACCTCAGATGATCCACCTGCCTTGGCCTCCCAAAGTGCTGGGATTACAGGCGTGAGCCACCACGCCTGATGTCTTCATTCTTAATTGTAGTTTTCACACATACACACCCAAAAATCTGTGAGAGGTGTTTTGAATTCAATCCTTATCCACCCCATGTAATTCTCCAGGATAACATCAGAGTGAGATGTGTTGGTACTCTGGACAGGCTGATTATATGTTGCCCCTTCCAATTAGTCTTTAAATGTCTTTATTCCATGGTTAGACAGAGACAGTGAGAATAGCTAGCTGGTGGCAGTAAACTCAGGCAACTAGCTAACTGGGCCAATCTTAAATGGCAGTGTATATATGTGGGTGGTTTTCTTTTTCCCCAAACATAAGTGGGAGTTCTCTATGTTATCTTCCTCCCTAAATATATTTCCTAGCAGCCCATCCATATAAACACTTAGGATCTCTCCCCTTTATTCTTTATTATTATTATTATTATTATTAGATGGAGTCTCGCTCTGTCCCCAAGCTGGAGTGCAGTGGCATGATCTCGGCTCACCGCAGCCTCTGCCTCCCAGGTTCAAGTAGTTCTCCTGCCTCAGCCTCCCGAATAGCTGGGACTACAGGCGTGCACCACCATGCCCAGCTAATTTTTCTATTTTTCAATAGAAATGGGGTTTCACCATATTGGACAGGCTGGTCTCAAATTCCTGACCTTGTGATCTGCCCGCCTTGGCCTCCCAAAGTGCTGGGATTATAAAGGTGAGCCACCGTCCCTGGCCCTCTCCCCTTTATTCTAATGACTCTACGCTATCCATTGTCTGATAGGCTGTCATTTATTTAGTTCATCCCCAGCTGCTGGTCATCAGGGTGTTTCTTTTCAGTTACTTATCTGTGTGTTTATATTACTGTTTACCAGTGTTGCAGTACGCATACATACATTCTTGCAAGTATGTATGATTTTATATATATGGGGTAAATTCCTAAAAATGGATTTGCTGGTTAAAGAGAATGTGCATGTAAAATTTTAAGGGGTACCACCAGTGTGCCCTCCACAGAAGTCAGACCAGTTCACACTGCCGTTGGCAGCAGGGTTAGAGAGTGCCTGTGTTTAAATACCTCATCCTTACTAATGCAACCTGTGAAAAAACAAACTGGTATTTCACTGACATTTTAATTAGCAATGCTGTAATTATGAGGCAGACTGAGCATCATTTCAATTGCTTATAAACTATTTGTATTTATTTTTCTGTGAATTGCCTTTTTATTTTCTTGGTTTTTTTTTTTATCTTCTGGTTTTAAAGAGCAGCTCATACTAAGAAAATTAGCCCTTTGTCTGACTTACGTGTTGCAGATATTTTCCCCAGTTTGCCTTTTGTCTTTGTGAGTGGTAATTTTTTCTTTTGCCATACAGAACTTTACCATTTCTATTTTCAGTATTGTCAGTGCTCTCCCTTGTAACTAATGGATTTTGTGTCTGACATAGTATAGAAAGGATTTTTTTCCTAAACTTTCTTTCGTTCTGTGTCCCCTACTACACTGGCGGCAGCGCTTTGTCCCCTCACCTCCATCTCTGTGTCCCTCACAGAATATTTATGGGAATATAGTAGGTGCTTAGCAAACATTTATTAAATGGGGGGAAATATAGCGTGGTGGTTAGGAACATGGGTGTTAAACTAGACTCTCTGGGTTGAAATTCTAATCTGGTTGACCTTGGGTAAGTTATTAAATCTTACTACAGTTTCTCCATCTGTAAATGAAGGTCCTGCTAGTACCTAATTCAAAGAGTTCTTGTGAGAATTAAGAGTTTATTAGTGTAAGCTTTTAGAATAGTGACTGGTAGATAGGAAATACCTGGTAAATGTTTCTTATTCTTGCTTTCAAAGGTTTTCTCACTTTTGTACACCCATAGCATACAACTCTTTTCTATTCTAGAAAGATACTTCTTGCTATGGTTGAAAATTGGGGGATTTTTACGTACTTTGTGGTAGCACATAACCCTTTTTGAGGCCTATCTTGTGGGGCTGGGGGATCTTCGCAAAGTCTTGGCTAGGTTCAGTCTGCTGTGACCGGCACCTTCACCATGGCCAGTGCAGCAATCCAGTCCAGACTCCAACTTTGCTTTGCCAATGTAGATAGAATTATGAAAGAAAAATTCCTGCAGAAATTCCAATTAAAAGATAATGGAAGCATAAAGTGAAGCTAATTAATTTTAGCACCTCTGCCATCTTATTTTTGGTAAGTCAGGTTGGTGTCTTTTAGGTTCTTTGCAAAAGGGCCAGTGCTAATTTACAAAGGTAGTCTAATTGTTCTTGGGGAGAGGAACTGGAGACAAATAATTCACATATCATTAGGAAAGTTTAATCATAGCAGATTTATTAATAATCCTTAAATTAAAAAGGTAAATCTGGGCTTGGGTTTACAAAGGAATTAGTGGAACAAGGGGATGATTTTCTGCATCAGCTCAGTCATCAGTAAATTTGTCTAGAAGCATTTAGATTCTGTGTTGTCTGGAAGCACATGTGGGTATAGAGTTTGAATGTGGAAGGAGGATACAGGAATGTGTCTGCTGACTGGCAGTTAACTCCCTTCCATGTCCAGCTGTGTCTAGCCAGTGGTTTCATTTTATTTGAGACCTTATTTTGGGGCAGATTGACATTTCTTTTCTCTTGGTTTCTTCTTTATTCTTTCTGCAGTAAATCCTAACCGTTCAGGTTGCTTTAATTTCCCGTTACCTTCCCTTGCTTGTTCAATCACAAGTTTTACTCTCTCTTTTCAGTTCACGAAATCACCGGGGCCCCACTTGCAGATTGCTTGACTCTGCTGTCCCTTTGGGCTTTAGAAACCCAGCCTCTGTCTGCACTTGCTGGTTGACCTTGGCATTCACTTGTCTGGTGACACTCTTTGTAGACACTATCTTTTCTTTTAATTTTAACTAAATGTAAACTGTCATAAAGTTGTCTTTCCGTACCGACGAAGTCTAAAGCCTTAATATATCCAATCAGATGACTTTGGAATAGCCATTTAAACTTTTTTCTTCAACCTTAATGCTAAATGAAGTGAAAGAAATAGTAATGAAAATCAGAGTGGGGGAGAGCCAAGAGGATTGAGAGAGGCCACTTTTAATGAGTGGAATATCTTTAAATGATAGAAAGTGACAAAGGAAATTTCACTTTGGGATCACTTAATATAGATATTCTGGAAAACACTTTTAAAAGGGTATTGGGCTCAGGTGCTAGTTTAGTTTCCTGAAAGGCCAGCCAGGGCCGGGGATGGACATCTCATTAGGTGAGGTACAGAGTGTTTTGAGCACAGGAAAGGATACAGATCATGAGAGTTTAGAGCAGGGAAGACCCTAGAGATGACCCACTTGCTGTCTGTAAGACCCAAGGACCTTAAATTATGTATTCCAGGTTACACCATGACTTTGTGACAGACTAGGGAGAATCACAGTCTCTTGATTTGTAATTATAGGAATTACCTTTCATGGCTATACACATTTTAGGTGATGGAAGGAAAGTGACTTTTCCAAACCTCTCAGATTTTTTTCTGAAAGCCACAGGCTCCCTGCCCTGAGAGCATCACCTTCCTTATTCTAGTCTGAGCAGCGGATGCCTCAGTGCTTTGGTCCTGTGTGCACAATCGGCATGCCACAATGGGTAGACACAAGGGACCTGGTGCCTGGGGGACCTGCGTTTGAATCCTGCACATTTTTAACAAGCTACATGTTACTGAATCTCACTAAACCTGTCTTCTCACCAGTAAAATGTGAGGAATCTACCTTACAGGACTGTCGTATTAAGAAACAAACGTAAGGTGCTTAATGGATGTCTGGCACTTAGCAAATCACTAACTGGTAATAGCTTTTTATTCTGGATGAAGTTCTCTGGGAAGCTGGGGAGGCATGCATGTTTTATCTTCTTTATGTTTACCTCGTCTGCAAAGTCTTTAGGGGTGGCACTCAGTATTGTGGCTGCTTTGCCTCTTTGCGTAGAGAAGAAAATATTTCCCCTTCTGGAGAAAGCCTAAAAGGAATTGTGTGAACTTTTATATTCAACTCTTAGTAGCCATTCTCTACAATAAAAGGTGGGTGATAGAGCTGGAGGAGAGTTGAGTTCACTGTTTATGACAAATACCTTACATTTGGGCACCTGTTTAATGTTTCAAAAGACACTGTGTCTTCATTTGGCTTTAAATGTATCCTTTGTCAGTTATCATTGCCCTCATTTTATAGGTGAGAAAACTGAGTCACATACATTGCGCCCATCCAATTAGTGTGGCTGACGCAGAAAAAGAACTTGAAAGTGGGCAGTCTTTCATCTCATACTTTGCAAATGAAGAAGCCAAGACTGATCATAAACCAAATCAAGATGTAGAAATAATTACTCCTCTGGCCACCAGATCTCTCCTCCGTTGTTCCTTTTGGCTTTAGGCAGTTGGATCTGAGTTCCCTCTCCTATTCTACTCCACTGCCCCTAAGAGAAAGTTACTTCTCCAAGAAAAAGTATGATAGGATATTAGTCCTTGACATGTGAGAGAGCATTAAAAGCAGTGGAAACCTGACAAATCTCTAATTGTGTAATTAAAGGCTTTGTCTTCTGAGGAAAAAAAATTGAATGCCTCTGGAAGCTGATCTGGGAGATATTATAGTGGCCGTGGCAAGGGGGTGCTGGAGTGTTTTTCTCATTGCTGGCGAAATCTCAGAACTACTGTCTTGTAGAGGTTGAGTAGACTTTCAAAGGTCTTTCCTCTCCGTGCTCTTACTCAAAGGTCAGGAGATTTGCTTGGTGAAACCCATCAGCTTGACTTCTGGGAAAAAGTGAGTGATGGTTGTACCCGCAAAGACTGTAGCAGTGCACCTGGCTTTGGGCTGACTAACCCCTGGTAATACCACACTGGCTGTATTAAACACACCATGAAGCAGATAGAGGGGGAAACAAATTTATATTTCCCATTGGCAGATGGAGGCACTTTACCATCCTGAAGCGATGCCTGTTTTCTTTCATTGGAAATATATTACATTTGATACAGTTTTTCTTCATGGCTTTGAAAGAGGAACATACCCATTGTGGGGATAGATTGTCCCAAGAACTGGTGTGGCATTGATGCCCTCTGTGGAGGGGATTGGGCATGAACTGTCATTATACCTGAAAAAACGACTCCAATTCTGACATCCTTTAGATGGTATTTCAGAGACAGGATGTACTTTTTTTTTTGTAGTGTTGGCTAAATGTAAGGTTAAAAGTATTGGATTTTTAAAAACTGTAAACAGCAATAGCAGGATTGACCAGACTATTTTACATATTATTCTTTTTTAAAAATAAGATGAGCCCTGACCCTTCGGCCTACCCTCTGAGAATATGCTCCCTCCCCCGTATATATTTCCATAGATATATTTACATGTGTAGATAGAGAGTGTCCTTATTAAACCACATGCTTATTAAACTACAAAGTAAAAAAAGCAAAACAAATAAATATGAGTGTTTATTTATCAGCCATTTCCCCCATGTGTGATTGATTTAGTTGATACTACTTTATGCATATTTGGAGATTATCTGGAAATAATCATTTGAAAATATGTTTATATATAGCATTATGCTTTAAAATACATATTCTATACTCTAGTATATATGTATATATGCATATGTAGATATTTGTATTATGTATGTATATGCTACATTATATACGTAAATACTATAAAAATATATAATATATGGTCACATTATCCTGACAAGTCAAGATTAAAACAATATAAGTGGGAACATATTTCCACAAGCAGCTATTAATTTATAGTTACCATGATAATGGTGTACACATTCACTTTTAGCTCTAGCTGCGTCGCTCTGTAAATTGCGTATTGATTATGCTAATGGCACTGGTGTCTTTATTACTTGTCTGCAGATACATGCAGATTGAATGCACATTTGGTGAGGTGGTCATTCTGTAAGAAAAAGTACATTTTTAAAACCTGGCTTTTGGAGAGATTGTGTTAAAACTAAAGAAAAACATTAAACTCATGTGGACACCTAAGGAATTATTTTTGTGTCCTAGGAAATGAGAAGGGCAGTTGAAAAGTTTAGAACAAATGATGCTCTTCTATTTCCTTTGTTTCAGATTCCTTAAGGAAAGTGTTGCAGAAATGGTACTAAATCAATAATGATCTATTTTTATAGTTTATTTTTGGTTGTGTGGCTGTTCTTGTTTTGTTTATTGGGCTGAAGGAACCTTAGACATTTAGGGTTGCATGTATTTTAAAATTTATTAGACCAACTAGGGGAAGACAAAATGAATTCCTTTTTTTCAATTATACATAAATTTTCTTGTAGTTTATCATAGCTCAAAAGGCATAAATCACAGCCTCAGTTTTTTTTGTTTTTTTTTTTTTTTTTTGCTCTGATCTTTCATTATACAAATTTGTGCCTTATTTTATAGGATTTTTCTTTTTTTAAAATTTCTCTTTTCCTGAGTCATTGTGTGACCAAAGCAGTTGTTTTGAAAATGCTTTCTTATCTTCCTAAATGGGATCATTTCTTACAAATGTGGATTTTCCACTTATGTGTTAGCTAGGAAAGAAAGAAAAAAATCTGTTTTCATTTGTTTTCAAACTATTTTTCTCTTTATTTTAATGGCAGTTTGATTCCCAGTTTGAGAACCATTTGGAGCTGCTGAAGGGGGAGAAAGAAGAAAAAAACCCAACACTTTTTCATGTTCCTGGGTGAAATGAATCTGTTCAGTGGAATATTAAATGCCCAAAATGTTGTGATTAATTGACAAACTTTAGATAAATCCAATTGTCCTTGTCTTTCAAATAATATAATTGCAGTTAAGGAGAGGAACTTCCTAAATTAAAAAAAAGAAAAGAAAAAAAAAGAAAAAAGGAAAAAGCAAGTCCAAAGTCCCTAGTAAAGAGAATTGAGTGATAATATGGTATTGATTTTTGTGAATGAGATTGGGTTTACCTTCTCAAAATGTGAAGGTGAGTATCATTAGATTGCAGCAAGCCAGTGTTTCTTCATCCAAACAAAACACTTTCTCCCTAAGTTAATGCTTCAGTAATTGTTGAGATTATTAACTTTAGGTGTCCAATTCAGAAATGTTGCGGTTTGATTGGCAGTATCTAAAACGGCTGAAAAAATATGAACAGTTGGTATTAGTATGATACCGCTAATACTAAGGCATTTGGCCCCAGATTTTTCTTTGCTTGGGGGAACTCATGCTTTCTAGTTGTGCTAGTAAGGCTGTATAGACTTATTTAGGAAAGAGGAGCTAGACTCTTTCCCAAATGTCCAAATGTCTAAATCCTAGGTTCAAAAATTTGTTTTATTTGTTATTGCAGCTGTCTTGTCTGAGAAGCAGTTTTCAGCATACCTGGTCATTATGTCCTAAAGACTACACATAAATGTTTTCAAATAATTTGTTTTTCTCCAGAGTGGATTTTTTTTAGTAGTTTTAAAGTTGCTTTGCTATCGAGAAATTAGTACTTGATTAGCTGGATATTAAAAATATTTGTGTGTAGTATCTGTCTCAAGTAAAATGGAAGAAAGGGGTCTTTGAGGCTCAGTTTAAGATTGAGCATGGACCTACAGAAGCTGGTTTTGTTTCTTTTGCAGGAAGTGGGAGACTACATGAGATTCAAATGTGTCATTGAATCCGAAGGCATCAGGGTAGTTGGAAGAGTGAGGCATTTCAAATCTGGCAAGAAGAAAGGCTCATGCCAAAGCAAAACAAAATAAAAACACAAGATTACAAAAAGACATTGGGTGTTTTACTTTAAGCCCTTCATCTAGAAAAAGCTTTGGCAGGGTACTTTTTTCTTTCTTTATTAGCGTAGGTGATTTTGAGTTTGTGTACCCTTTTAACCTTGTTTCATCTCTTTCCCCTGCTGCCCTGTCACATTCTTGGTAGTTCCTTACCATGTTTTCTTTTAGGAAAAGGCTGTGTGCATCTTTGAAAACAAGCATTTTAAATGTATTTGGGTTTTATGTTATTAAAAGTAGTAGTCTGGTATTTTGGCTTTGTCTTATGAGAGGAATCATGAACTGCAAGTGAAATCGTGTTAACTTAGTTAAACTAATGGGTAATGATATTTTTAAAGAAGAAGTAAGAAAGGGATATTAGAATCAGTGTCTTTTGGTTTTCAGTTTAATTTTACACTTCTTTAGCATTGTGTGTTTGAAATAAGGCTAAAAAGTAAAAGGAGTCTTACCAGAGATCTTTCAAGTCCTGAGAAGTGTCACTGCGGCCCCTGCAAACCTCTGATACTAGGTTAAAAAGTTAGGTGGTGTGATTCTTCTGCCCAGTTTTTCTCCAGCTTTGGCAGCTCTTTGTCACTATTTAGGTAAGTGAGAATATGGGTAAAAAACAAAACCTGGATGTGAAGATAGTGGGAAAAGCATGCTCCTGTCTAGGAATGGCTCCACTAAGCCTGGTGCCTGGCAAACGCTGAGACAGCTTTCCACTTTCCTCTGCTCACCATCGGTCCAGGTCCTGTTTCCATAGTGGCTCCCAGAACCATTATTTCCTTTCTGCCATTGACTTAGTTTTCACTCTCTACTTCCTTCCTGGTTTATCTTGTAGCCTCTGGATTGGTCTCTTTGCTTCCAGGTCTGATCTTTGTCCATGCCATCTTCTCAATTACCAGTGGAGCATCTTTGTGAAATGTCAACCAGATCATTCACTCCCATACTTAAAATCCATCAGTGATCTCAGATAGCAGTGAGGTTAACATCTGGATGTTTCGCTCACAGTAGTTCCTTCGTGCTGTAGCCGCTTTTCCAGCCTGGTCTCTGCTGTTGCCCCGCTGTTTTTCTGGTCTGTCCAGCCCTCACCATTTGAATAGAAACACAGGTACTTGAATTTCTTTGAAGGCATCATGTTATTTTATGTATCTGTGGCCTTACCTGTGTTACTGTTGCCTGAAGAGCTGTGTTCTTGTTCTCAGTGCTATGTAGCCTTTAAAATTTAGTCCAGGTTGCTCTTCTTGGGGTAGAATTTCCCTGCCCCCGATTTAGATGCCCCTCTGAGTACTTATCCCTCTTGCCATAGTCGTTAACTTACTCCTCTCTCTCCCTGTGCCTGTCAGCCCTTCTCATGAAATGACATATGCAGAAAAGTGGTAAGTTTCAGATGGCAAACTTGGGTAAATGGGCAAAACCACCAAGTCCAGGGAAAGAGACTTGCAGTGTCCAGTCACCCTAAGCTGTGCCTGGTCACCTTGAGGGCTGAAAGGATCAGTATCCCAAAACATTTGAACCTGCTTTTGACCCACCAGTTGGGAAGCTGCAGCAGATTGCAAACTTCTTGGGACAGGAATTTGGACGTTGTATCTCCAGGGACTTAATCAACTGGCTGTAAACCACATAGGTGTTCAAGAAATGTTTGCTTACTGAAGTTGTGCCAAGGCAGCCATAGTAATTCATTGTGAAGTTAAATGACTTTAAGGTAGGAATATGTTAGTAAATAATTACAAAGTACTCTTTATATTAAAGTTGGAGTACTGAAGTTGCTTTCTTCTGTTGTATTTTTCTTTTACTAAATTTCATGTTAAAGATAAAGGGGAATAAAAATGGAAGAAAGAAACTTGGGTAGATCTTTCTGATTGGAAGAGGAGAAACTTGTTGCAAAATGTGCAAGTGAATGTGTGTGTGTGTGTGTGTGTGTGTGTGTGTGTGTGGTGTGTGTGTTTTTAACCTCCCCTAAGGCTAATTTCTTCCCATTCAGCATCTTCCTTCAAGGAATTTCACTGTAGACAGTGGTAATAAATTCACGATTGGCATGTTCTCCTTGATAACAGTACATCTGTGATATTTCTCTTTGGTCTTCAAGGACCATGATAGACCTGTAGAACAATCAAGCAAAACCACAGAAAGTCTAAACTTCAACAGTGCGATTTTGTTTAATGCAGAGATCATTCTTTCTGTCTGAGAAGATTTTATAGACAAAGGAAAGAACAAATAGATGACAGGTTCCTTTTTATTCTTCTGTAAAACAATTTAATAACTTTCAGAGAATAGAGTGGTTAGAAAATAAACATTGCAGAAGAAGTAAAAGGAACACATTCTCATCCTTTACCACGGGAGCTCTTTGGACTGGTTGGTGCCCAGCCAGGTCTCTGTCTGGGATGCCCATCACAATCCGGCTAAGCTGAGGCCGATGTGGTTCCGGGGATGCTCACCCCTAGCCACCCCATCGACTGCTTTTGTTTTTGTTTGTGTTTTGTTTGTTTGTTTACCTTTAGTTGACAGTAATAAAAAAAAATGAGGCAGCAGACCAGCAGGCGAGTACGGGACAGACGGCTGCACAGTCTGGCAATGCTGCCTTCCTTCATTAGAGCCTGCTTGCCATTTTATAACAGTGTGCGATTTATTTCCCCCTAAATCTGTTTTCGTCTTATGGGATTTGAAGTTAGAATGCACATCTAGAGCCCAGAAAGCACAAAATAATGATCCCGCCCTTTGGTTTTTGAAAACCAGGAAGGCTTTCTGCTTCTTGTTAACTCTTTGTAGCCTGAAGGTAACTTTTTCTCTGGTCTTAAAAAGTATAAACATAAATCAGGAATTACAATTTGAACATACTTGTAGGGGAGGAGTGCTTTCAGACATGGCTTATTTTAAACAGATACTCCCTGATTTTCTTTTTAGGTGTGGGACTTCTAAATATGTCACTAAACGTAGAAGACTAGTTGTGTGTACACACATGAACTTTAAATACAGCATCATTAGACAGTTAATTACAGTTAGCGCAAGACGGTTGTTAACCTGAGGTGCATCATTTGCAGTGATTTGGGGAGATTTTGGTATGGAATGCTTTCATCTGAATTATTTGTTTACTTATTTAGCATAGAATTCCTGAATATGTGACGCTGGGTTATAAGGCTTTTTTTGTTTTCAGACAATATCCTTGAAAGAACTTGGGCAGCTTTCTAAAGTCTCAAAAACCCTCTGCTTTTACTAGTTCACTAGCAGTGTAGTGTTGGGACCACTTTTTCTTTTTCTTTTTTTTTTTTTTTTAAACACTTTTAGGCTATTAAGATCCTGAAGGTCATGGTCATCATAGTGAAGCTAAGACTTGTTTTTTCTTTTTTTTTTAGGCAGTATGTATTTTTTAGTTGGTAGTTTCTTGAACTCACTGGGCACTGTGTGGGTTGACTTAAGGTTGAGTAATTTATGCCACGGCTGTTTAATTTGGTGAAAAGCTGGCTATGAATAGAGAACAAACTGTTAGGAAGTGGTCCAGTTTTAAGTTCGCGTGTGTATATAAGTGGAGTATTTTGGGTTCATTCATCTCTTGCCAGTCTTAGTTGTTAAGTAATATTATTGCATTCATATTTACATCATCCTCAGAATCTTGCGTTTCTGCCACTCTCATAAAAACTGACTCTGGTTTTTAAGGTAGAGCTTCATGCTTGGAATTAACCAGGAAAAGCCTCATTTATATCTCCTGCAAGAGGAACAGAGGGCCTGCACTGTGTACTTGCTGCCAGAAGTTTTTATAGTAATACTTTGTATCTAGGCTCTGGCTCTTACCATTAAATGTGCTTTTTATAGAGTACCAAGTTATAAATGTAGTACAGCTACGGCATATTAATCTTACTGCAGAGATTTAATGAGGCAGTTGTTTTGCGATGGACACTATTGGGAGCAGAGAGCGACAGAGTTTTACTTTACCACTGAGCTGCAGAAATATTCCTTGCCTGGTAATAATTATAACCACATGATCTCTTAGTTTTTCTTTCTTTTGCCAGTGCTTTTCCATGCAAAAGTGGCTTGGAAAGAGGTCCATTTTGAGGCAGCGAAATGGATTGGAAATTGGGCTGTTTTCTCAGTAGTTTGACATTTTAGCTTTGATCAGGCATGGGATCCTTGTTGCACAGAGAGAAATACGTAAGATGAGTTTCAAGAATACAGATAGTCTTTGCCAGTCCACTGAGATGGCTTTTAGATATTCATTACTTTTACTTGACTTTTATATAGGTTATAAAAAGCAAATGTGGTGAAACCTCATTTTTACATGGACAGAATAGAATTTCTGCTGGTTGGCCTTAAACTGATCCCCACACTTGAAATTAATTGAAGTCCATGGGTTTATTGCCTCCAACACTTTTAAGCTAGTGCAATTTTTCATTTTCCCCACAGTTGTAATTTTATTAAACCAAGTTATAGCAATAACAATTCTTATGAAGAGGAGGATGAGACAAAGAAAAGAACCACCTGCCAGAGAACATAATCAGGGGAAAAGAATGCCTCTTTTAAATTCCTATTTATAAGTAATGTTAACAAAATTGGAACCAGAAAGCTGCCACTTACTTTTGTAATAATAGTTGTGCCTGTGTTCCGAAATTTAGCATTTATCCAGTCAGAGTGATACAAATCCAGTGTCCCATAGCACCCTTTTCAAAGGATGAGGTAGAAAGTTGGTTGAGGAGGTGAGATCATTTGTGTTGAATGCAACATATTTGGGCAGCATCATTTAGGGCAGGGGAAAGAGAATAGTGCCTGCAGCTATGACACAGTTTGTGGTTGCAGTGTGGAGAGTATAGGGATATTTGAAAAGATCACGCTTTGCCGTGGGTTTATAGCACAACAATGGAGTTGGAAGAACAATGATCCTTCCTGCAGTGGTGCTGGGGGCAGGGCAGTACTTACAGGCATGGACCTTGTATTTATAACCCCTTAGGTTGAAGTCAGAGGTTTGAATGGCTAGCAGAGTAATACAATTATTTTTTATGATTGAATCTCAAAGGACTTTATAAAAACTACATCACTAAGGCCATGTGCAATTATTGAAGTGTAGCCACCTGTGGGAAAGAAATGGTTGACAGTGTAAGCTTTCTAGAATCTTCCTACATCAACTGGCATTAGGGATGCAAACCCCCGCACAAATAAACACATCTTTTGAACGGGCAAAAAAAATTTTTCGTGAAAGTAGAGGTTGGAAAAATCTTACAAGGAGAGAGACTGAGATTCCAGTACTCATTACACCAGGGCATCATAGGCTATAATCGAACCCGCCTCCCAGAGGGTCCCTCTTAAGTGTTGACCTAAAAACAAATTCGCCAGTTGGCTGGAGCATGCATCCTAAAGTTGCAGCAGAAGTGAATAAGCTTGACTGGCTTCAGTCCCTGAAGGGTTCTATCTGCAAATGCAGAAGTGGAAGCAAAAACATTTTTTCTTAGTCTTAAAATGACCCTCATTTTAATATCTAGCCACAGTGATGGGAGCATGGTCTGGGTCATTCTTCAGCTTTTCAGAGTGAAAGCATCATGCATTCTTCTATGTTAGTATTTTTGATATTGGATTCATGGAAAGTGTCCATATTCTTGAATAATAAGGAAAGTGAGTTTTTATCATTTTCTCTCTGTATAGTACTTAAAGTATTCACAGAGTCTCCTTATTTAAAAACAAACAGATCTGCAAACTGGATGTGGGGCATTTAAATACTCATATTAAAATTCAGACCTAACATCGACATTTCCCCTGAGTGCTATCAGTTTTTTTGAGAAACTGGAAACTTATGCTAAACAACCAAGAGTATTCATGAGTGCATGCTGCCTTCCAATAAGTGTTTTAATGGTGTTGGGGTCAGTTTGCCATAGTTGGGACAGTTACTTATTTTCCTGAATCGCTGTCTAGTTTGGCAGTATTTCACCACTTGTTTTTAGTTTGTTGGAGATCTTTGAATCATTGCCATTTGTTGTATCTGAAGCCCCAGATGAAATATTTGAGAGAGCAACCCTAAATGTGGTGGGTCCTATAGTTTCAGCTTTGGAAACTGTAGGCATGCAAGTGCTTTTTACTTTGGAGGTAACTGGTCTGTTTCTGTTTACAGAAAAAATACCAGTAAAGGACTTTTAAAGGTACTCTCTATTTTTTTCTCCTTCCCCCTTCTCACCATCACTAAATAGTATTTACTAAGCACTCACCTGGATACAAAACTGTGCTGAGCAAAGTGCAAGACAAATGCAAAAGCTCTGTGATTACTCCCCCCCCAGGATTGAGCAGTCTAAATCCTGGTGTACTGAAATGGGCACTGTGTAGAATGTTGAGATAATAATTTTCCAGATGGCAAATCAACCCAAATTACCAATTTGCCAATTTACCAATTGTGTGTTCTTTTTGAAAAAAAAAAACCAAAAAAAAATCCCAATTTACTTAAACAGTGTGTTCTTTTTGAAAAAACCCCAACAAACAATACTATATGCCCTTTGAGATGGGAATTTTGCTTTTTTTAAAAACCCAAGGGATTATCAGATACATTGTGATATAAGTTGATTTTGGCATATGTGAATCATTGGAAGGGTGGTGATATAGTTATGTTTATTGCAGACATGAAGAAAGGCTTTAGAACAACTGCCAGACAAAAAGGGAGTATAAGTGACTTGAAGAAGCATTCATAGAAACGTGCTATGTGCAAGATAGCAGAGAGCACTCTCAGAGTGGTGCGGTGGCATTTATGGACTTTTTTGAGAAATACTTGATTAATTTTGATTCTGTGAATTCTTGATTATAACATTTAATGAAATATTAAAAATATTAAATAGCTGGGCATGGCAGTATGTGCCTGTGGTCCCAACTACCCGGGAGGCTGAGGCAGGAGGATTGCTTGAGACCAGGATTTGGAGGCTGCAGTGAGCTATGATAGTGCCTATGAATAGCCACTGCACTACCGCTTGGGCAACCTAGTGAGACCCATCTCTAAAAAGCAAAATTAAAAAAATTAAATATATTTATATTTAAATTGTCATATTTATTGTAGCCATTAACAGTAATATTGCAGTCATATAAAACGTGGCTACAGATAATGCATTATGTATTTCTTAGGTATCTTGATATAGTTCTTTTGTAACCATTTCATTGACTAGTCAAGGCCTTACAGAAAATAGAAATCTCTAGTTTCATTTTACTATATTTTGAGATATAGTTTATGACTTTGGAGGACTTTTTGTTACTGGAAATGAGTGACCCATAAATTCAGTCACTGATTGTGTTATCCTATTGTCTTAATTTCCCCCCAAAGAGATACTCTCCTGCCCCGTCCCCACACATTTCCTTTTCTCCTCCCTCTTTGGGAGGAAATGAGTCAAAGGACAGCGTAACTAATCAAAAAGCATTTATTGAGCTATAAGTGAAAGCATTCCACGTGCTTCCCCCCCCCAATCCCACAGCCCCACCTCTCCCTGCTGTTTGAGTATCATTTTTAGGGTTAAATGGAACTATTTTTAGTTTTCACAACAAGTAGCTTTACAACGTTGATAATGCTAACTCAAGTTGTTGACTTTATTATTTATAATTGTTTTTCTTATGTCTTATTTCACTTTGGAAAATTTTGAAAACAAGAGACATAAATTTACAGTTGAGTTTGCGTTTGTCAGAATGTTTTGCTATGTTTTGCTTGTTTTGCTATCACTGTCTAACAAATAATGGAGTAGCTGTATGTTTTGACCAGTTTATAAGTAAAGGTCAATTTTGTGCCTATGGTAATTAGCTTAGCTTATTCTAGACTTTTGGCTAATTCTGGTAATTCCCCTTGAAAGAGTATATTTAGCAGAAAAAGAGTTCATTCTTCAACACAGTGGGTTTTCTTCCTTTTGCATTGGAGACTTAAATTTTAAAAGTGATTTATGTCTCCCTTTTAAGCAAAAACTAAAAGGCTATGAAAAATGGCAAAGTCAATCTTAAGAGTGGACGAGTGATTTGATGGGAGAGGTAGGAAAAGGGCTACATGGTGGGGAAAAGGAAGAAGTCCTTTGATAATCACTAACTGATTTTAGGAGAGGCTCACTTTTGATTCTCCTGTAATAAAATCTGCAATGAAGCCCTCCTATTGTAACTTCAAGGAAAACGGTGTTTCTGTTTTTGGTAGCAAGAAGATTAAAAGTTACTTTAAAAGAACCTGTCTTTAAACCCCATACTTACAGTGTTGATTTTCTTTCAGACCCCAACTGTAAACTTGAAGACAAGACTGAAGATGGAGAGGCACTAGATTGTAAGAAGAGGCCGGAAGACGGGGAGGAGTTGGAAGACGAAGCTGTGCACAGCTGTGACAGCTGCCTCCAGGTGTTTGAATCACTGAGCGATATCACAGAACACAAGATTAATCAATGTCAACTGGCAGGTAAACAATACTTATCACTTTTTTGACATCTTGTACTGTTCTATTTCTGATTTTTTTGGTTTGTTCCTTTATGTGTTTTTCTCCCCCAAATTATTTTATTCCTATACCTAGCTAAGTCTAGAGGCGCTTTTGAAAGAATTCTGAGACGGTTGTTTGGGGTAACCTCAGTGTCACAGCCCTCTTAGATTTTGAAATGCACCTAGATGTTAATAGCTAATGGGTGTATTTTGTAACCTCAGTGTCACAGCCCTCTTAGATTTTGGAGTGCACCTAGATGTTAATAGCTAGAGTGTATTTTCTTTTTTAATTTCTTTTTTACATGATGCCATGTAGGAGCAGAACATGAATACTGGATGACTAATATAATATTTTTAAAATCCTTTGAATACCATTTCAAAGACAGCATGGGAAATTAACATATGTTAGCTTAGATATTACTTCCTGAAGGAAACCTTTCCTGATTTCCCTCTGTCTGAGTTAGCCACATTTTTTGTCTTCCCATAAAGTTCAATACTTATTCTTGGGCACCACAGTTCTCACTGAGTGTGTTCATTTTTCCATCTCACTCATTAGACTGAAAACTGATTAATGACTGAAACTGTGTCTTATTTATTCTCGCATTATCTGAGCCTAGCACAATACCTGGCCCATAGTAGTTACTCATTATGGCTGGCAAGCTATTCTGCTATGCAGTTCCTTGGAAGAGTCAGATTTAAAGTAACGCATTGCACAGCATGTTCGATGTAATGACTAAGTAAAACTGAGACTCAGCTTACCAAATATTTACTCCCTTTAAATATATCCTACAGGAATGCATTATATGAGCCTGGGTAGGGCATTTTAGATAGCTGTCTGTAAGATACACATCATTTACTCCTGTTTGAAGCTGACACCACTCCTATGTGTGTGTATGCGTGCGTCTCTCTCTGCCTCTTATTTTCCCAGCATAAATCTTTCTTCAGTTAAGCAAGTACAGGAAATGTGTTTACTGGACAAATGGTTCTCTGATTATTTTCCACTGCATATTCATATTTTTATAAGTTTTTAAAGTGTGTTCTATTTTAACAAGGTTTTCTTTTTTTTCCCCTCAGTAAGGTTTTCCTTTTAATGAAAAGCAGCCCCAAATTATTTTCTTTTCTAACAAAAAGCAGCCTGTAAAATCGAGCTGCAGACATAGACACCAGCAACTGTGCTAATCATGTTCAAAATGGTGGCCCCAACTTCCCTTCCCTCTCTCTCTTTTTTTTTAATTGCATTTTAGGTTTTGGGGTACATGTGAAGAACATGCAAGATTGTTGCATAGGTACATACATGGCAGTGTGATTTGCTGCCTTCCTCCCCATCACCTATATCTGGCATTTCTCCCCATGCTATTAAATCCATTAAATAGGATTCTTTATTAAAAGTGCATTGTGGCTCTTCTCTTTAGAAAGGGATTATAGTGAGCAAGTTTATTAGGCCCCAGAATCATCTTTCTTTTGAAAAACCCATAAACATTTTCTGGAATAGAAGTTTGAGAATCAATGTTGCTTATGTAAATATTGGCCATACACATATATTTTACAGTTTATATATGCTTTTAGGGAGCAGCTTTTATTTTCATACAATTCCAAACTTACAGAAAAAATTAGAAAAATAATACAAGGAACTCGCATATCATTTACCTGATTCACCAGTTGCTTACATTTTTTGCCATTTAGTTTATTCTCTTTCTCTCTCACCTTTAGCAATTTCTTTCTTAATCATTTGAGAGAAAGTGGGAGACATCACACCTCTATAAATATATCCTGTGTATTTCTGAAGAACAGATCTCTTCTCTTACATATCTATGGTATACTTACTGAAACTGAGAAAGTTAATCTTTTGGCTGGGTGCGGTGGCTCACACCTATAATCCTAGCACTTTGGGAGGCCGAGGCAGATGGATCACCTGAGGTCAGGAGTTCGAGACCAGCCTGACCAATGTGGTGAAACCTCGTCTCTACTAAAAATACAAAATTAGCTGAGCGTGGTGGCACATGCCTATAATCCCAGCTACTTGGGAGTCTGAGGCAGGAGAATTGCTTGAACCTGGGAGGCGGAGGTTGCAGTGAGCCGAGATTGCGCCATTGCACTCCAGCCTGGGCAACAAGAGCAAAATTCTGTCTCAGAGAAAAAAAAAAGAAAATTAACCTTTAACTCAAATAGTACTACCTAATTCCCAATCCATATTTAAATTTCAACAGTTGTCTTAATAATGTCCTTGGTAGCTATTTTTTCTCCTCTTCCAGGATTCGAGATCATGCATAACATTTAATTGTCATCTCTTTTACCTCTTTTAACCTGGAATGTTCTCTCACCCTTTCTTTGTCTTTCCTGACCATGGCATTTTTTAAGAGAAGCTAACCGTTAGTTTACAGAATGCCCATCCATTTGGGTTTGTCTGATGTTTCCCAAGGATTAAAATCAGGTTTCATAGGCTCCTGTAGTAGGAGCAGTAAAGAAGTGATATTGCACCCTGTCAGTGCATCAGATCAGCAGGTACATGATGTTAGTTGGTTACAGTGGTGATGATGCTGACATTGAATATTTGTTTAAGGTGGTATCTGCTAACAGTTTTCATTATAAAGTTACCGTTTCTCTTTGTATATGGTTGGTAATTTGTGGGAGGATAACTTTGATGATACTATATAAATATCCACATTTTTGATAAAATGTTTACCAACTGTTTCTTTTTTTTTTTTTGAGATGGAGTCTTGCTCTGTTGCCCAGGCTGGACTGCCTTTGCCCGATCTCGGCTCACTGCGACCTCCACCTACCTGGGTTTTCTCTCGCCTTAGCCTCTTGAGTAGCTTGGACTACAGGTCCGCACCACCACGCCCAGCTAATTTTTTGTACTTTTTAGTAGAGACAGGGTTTCACCATGTTGGCAAGGCTGGTCTCAAACTCCTGGCCTCAAGTGATTCGCCCACCTTGGCCTCCGAAAGTGTTGGGATTACAGGCATGAACCACCATGCCCAGCTGTACTCACTGTTTTTATGTCTATTGCAAGTTGATAATTTGTCTATTTGTTAGCCTACTGTAATATTCTTTCTTAATCATTTATTTGTATATTCATGTTACCGTCATCTTTTAGGTTTTGATTTTATTCAGTGGGTCATAATTCATTACTCTCATTGTATTGATACCCAGATTGCCATAGATTTAGCCAGTGGGAGTCCCTTCAAACAGGATCCTGAATGTGTTGAATATACCTTCATCATTATTTGAGAACTTTAGTTTCTGTTGCAAATAGATGCTAAAATCATTGTGGTCTTTTCTTGTCCTAGTCCTGCAATCAGCCAGCGTGTTTTTTCTTTTTCTTTCTTTCTTTTTTTTTTTTTAAAGGAGTCCTGGTTCTTAATGAGGACAAAGGTATTTAGAAACCCAGATAATGGATACTATGTATGCTTAATGCTATAGGTATACCATTACTTAAAGACCTCTCAGTAGACAGAAGTAGGAAATGTACATGCATCCTTTTTTTTTCCTCTTGAGACAGAGTCTGTCGCCCAGGCTGGAGTGCAGTGGCGCGATCTCGGCTCACTGCAACCTCCACCTACTGAGTTCAAGCAATTCTCTGCCTCAGCCTTTCGAGTAGCTGGGATTACAGGCGCCCACCACCACGCCCGGCTAATTTTTGTATTTTTAGTAGAGACAGGGTTTCACCATCTTGGCCAGGCTAGTCTTAAACTCCTAACCTCATGATCCACCCTCCTGGGCCTCCCAAAGTGCTGGGATTACAGTGTGAGCCACCATGCCCAGCCCATGCATACTTAATATAATGCACATATAATATAGTTCATAAAAAAATTCACACACATACAGGTATATACACATATGTGTATGTTTCTTTATCCGTTAAAAACTGTATGTTCATATTGATACCTCTCATTCAATTCAGTACCTCAGGTACATCCTAGTCTTTTTCCTTTCTGTATTTGTTACTGCCTTCCTTAACAGAGAGGAACCTGGCTTCCATTATCCTTATTAATATGTTCACTCAGTTTCTTGCGCCTGGGATATACAGTAAGTAGTTTCAGAATTGCTTACTCATGTCACCATGAGAGACAAACTGAGTTTAATATTTGTTTATAATTATTAATGCTGTAATTTTAGTGCAACATTTACGTACAGTGAAATTCAAAAATTATAAGTATACAATTTGGTGAATTTTTGACAAAGTCAGTACACCCATGTGACACGCCCTTCTTCAGATATAATTTCTTTCATCCTCGAAAGTTCCCTCACCTTTCATGAGATGAATAATGCTCCACTGGAAGTAATCAGTTTTTGAGTTGTTTTAAGCATAGATTCATTTTGCCTATTCTAGAACTTCTTATAAATGAAATTATATGGCATGCACCCTTTTTTGTGTGTCCAGCTTCTTTCGTTCAGTGTAATGTTTATGAGATCCATTCATATTGTTGTGTATGTAAGTAGTTTCTTTTTACTACTGTGTAGTATTCCATTATATGAACATATCATAATTTGTTTTCCATTCTCTTGTCAGTGGGTACTTTATATTTAGTTTTTGAATATCATGAATAAAGTTGTAGTTAACCTTCTATATGGATCCTTTTGTGGACATATGTTTTATTTCTGTCATTAGGAGTAGAATCGCTGGGTCATTGGGTGAAGGGCATGAGATAGGATATGTTTAGTCGTTATTAGAAACTTACAAACTCTTTTTCAAAATGATTGTACCATTTACACTCCCAGCAGCAACAGATGAGAGTTCTGGTTTTCGTACGTGCTTGCTAACACTTCTATTGTCTGTCTTTAAATTTGACATTCGTTGGGCATTTATTGGTATTTTTTATGGATTTTCTAGTTCACGTATATTTAATTGACTTCATTTAAGGTGTATTTTTCCCAGAACATACCATTTTTGGAAAGTCCCATTAAATGCAGATAATTAGTAAGATGCCATTTTCAGTAGAATAACTGGTGCTTTAAACAAAGCTTTGCTCATGTAGAATCAGCACTGACATCAGTATAAAGACATGGGAACTTCAGCATGGACTGACATGGCAGTGTACCTTAATCTAGCAAGAAATCCTATCTTTGGTAAGAGTAGGTCCTCTCTCATGTTAAAAGTTATTTTAAATTTCATATAATTTAGAAAACAAACTTCAAGTTCTACTTAGTGAGTGGTTAATTTTCCTGCCCTATAGTTATTCTTATGTTCAGCTCTATGAAATTGAATCGAAGCAAAAGGCATTATTCCTGTCTCATACAACTTTAATAATATCTGTGCAGCATGTGCTGAATTTTCCACATGTAGTATGATGAAGATAATATTTATGAGTTAATTTTTTTTAAAAACTGATAAAATATTTGGTTTCTTTTAGTCTGAAGCTTTCTGAAAGCAGGGAATCTATTCTGTGCTCACATACTACAGCAGGTTAGTCAAAGGTAGAATAGTAGAGGCTGGGCCTGGTGGCTCACGTCTGTAATACCAGCACTTTGGGAGGCCAAGGTGGGCAGATCACCTGAGGTCAGGAGTTTGAGACTAGCCTGGCCAAAATGGTGAAACCCCGTCTCTACTAAAATAGAAAAAAAGTTAGCCAGGCGTAGTGGCACCCTTCTGTAGTCCCGGCTGAGGGACTGAGGGAGGCTGAGGCAGGAGAATGGCTTGAACCCAGGAGGCGGAGCTTGCAGTGAGCCGAGATCGTGCCATTGCACTCCAGCCTGGGCAACAAGAGCAAAACTTAGTCCTACACACCCCCCGCCAAAAAAGTAGAGGCTTACTTGCCACTTGTTGATGTACATGTCCAGAAACAGTATCTGATGGGTCTTGTTTTCCTGTTTGTTGTTCAGGATGATTTCTTTGGGATGCTGGTAGATTTGGGAGGCAAAGTAGAAGTGGAGGCCAAGGGGGAGGCAAAAAAAAAAAAAAAAGGGAGAAATGAAATCAGGAATCATTCGTGTTTGTTGAAGTTGTTAAAGTTGAAGCTTGAGTTGGCTGAAGGTTGCCTTCCAGTCTGATCTGGAAGAGATTAAAGACACTTGGAAGCATTTTAATTAAAAAAGTAATATGATGCTTTGCCTTCTTGTTTGGTTAAAGCCTTTGAGTGTAAGTTGGGAAGTCTGACAGTTCCAGCGTTTGCTTCCCACTGCTTGAATTCACTCCTGGTGCCGCTTCTCCCTGCCCTTCTCCCCACACCCCCACTCCCCACCCCCCGACTTGACACAGTGCTGGATTTAGCAAAGGAAGGTATTTCTATATATACGTTTTTTTTTTTTTTGCCTCTTGGTTTTATTGCTTTCTTCTTTCCTTTTTTTTTTCAAATTCTTTTTGTCTTTTAACTTCATTCAGCCCCATTTGCATCTTTACTAGTATTTTCCTCTGATTCTGATCCTTTCTCCAAGATTCTTAATTTCCTTGTCCATGTTTCCTCCCTTCCTTTCTCCCTGCCCATTCCATGGTCTTATCTTGCTGCTTTCTCAATTTATTCTTTGCTCCTTGTGGCTTTCCTTCTACTAATCTTGAAGTCGTTCCTGACACGTTTGGACCTACCCGCTATACCACTGCCTGAAGACTTTTTGATGCACAATCTGTGTAAAGAAAGAGGGAATCTTGAGCAGTGCGCTAGAGGGCTAATATATACAGTACGATTAGAAGTGGAAAGATATCTTACAACTTGTTGATTTGCAAAATAAGAGAAAAGGGATATATGCTATGTTCTGATGACTATGTGGGTTACTCAGGGTAGTTCTGTTATGAGAGAGCCATAGAAACCCTGTTTTAGGTTCTTCCTTTTTTTTATTTGAGGGTTTTCTTGATAACTTAAGATCTTTTCCTTTGGTGACTTCCATCCCCAAGGGTGATGCACATTCCTTGGAGAGTCTGCCTTGATGAAAACCTATACACTCTGCATCAAAAGTCTTGAATTTGAGCCAAGACCAAACCAAGCCTTTGGAGATGAAGGTCAAATACAGAACAAGATGATCAATTCTAGACCCAGATCTGAAAGTCAGCTATAAGATTATGTGCCAGGTCAAATAATGATTAGCTGTCCATATGGACTGAAATTTTAGACAGTGGATCCTTCAGGGATAAAGGAAATGCGAGTGTCACACACAGTTCGTGGAGTCTGTCACTGAGAGAGTACTCTAGAATTTGGACAGTTTTTTGGACAAGCATCCTTGATATAAGAAAGAATGAAACAGTCCCTGAAGATTACAAAGGACGTGGTGACACTCACAGATGAGTTCTCTCTCCTTTGTCTCATGGTGTAGTTTTCCTGGAGTCCACAGTCCAACATATATAAGTAAGTTACGTATCATCCCTGCTTGAAGGAATAGGGGGAAAGGTGAAAGAAAAGATTAAATCCCTCTCTTCAATTGTAGTAGTAGATGGAAACCACCTGTCTTGCTCCAGCCCTGCTGTCTTTTTCCTGGAGGCTAGGAGGCGGGGGAATCAACACTCTAATGCTGTTGGGACTCTCTGATGCAGAAGACAGATTATCAAAATATATATTTAAAGAAGGAAAAGCACAGAGAACCTCTCATTTTACTAATCCACAAACCCTATCATTTCTTGCCAATTCCCTCAGGGCGGGGGGAAGGCTGGAAGCCAGAGGGGTCTCATCACACTGCTCAACAAAGATTTAATAGCAGGGTGCTATGGGGAAGGCTGAGATTACAGAGACTTTGTTATGCTTACAAAACTGAGTAAGAACTAGCATTGTAAATCATCAAAACTAAGCTACACTTAACAGGATAAATGTGTAAAGTGCATTTGGTAATACTCTATGCTTGTTGTTCTGACTCATTTTTCTCCTCTCCCGCTAATTTGCAAACTTGAGTTGTCCGTTAAGTGTTCTTTCACATCATTAATGTGAATTGCCTGGGCGTAATTGGAGAAAAAACTAAATAGCATTGTATTAGTTCTTTACCCTCTGGTCTACCATACTATTGGAAGATGAGTGTGTAGAAATATGTGTGGCAGTCATTCTGCTGTCGTTTTGGGGAACGTGTTTGTAGACCAGATACATAAAGCCCTATCCAGCGTTGTGGCTTCTTTACAAATCTTCTTCCTGTTCACCTTTTTTAGGAAAATGAACTGAATTGATGAGTGTTTGTTGTTCATCAGAGTAAAGTAGTACGTCCATTGAATTTTGTTTTAAATGTTATGAAACTTCCTGGAAGCTTCATACAATTTTTGTGAGCTGAAAACTTTTAGACATCTGGAATATCCTTATTATTTGGCCAAAGAATTTTTTTGTAATGTGAGAGTAAGTATACATGTGTCATATGGTTGTGGCAAATTAAAGACTGGTTCATTCCAGTGAACAATAAAGTGCTCTAACAGCTAGATCTGCTGGCAGTGGGAATAAGGGAAATGAGCAGTTTACAGAATGAAGCATCGTTTTCATAAAAGCAGATTGAAACTGCTTAGAACTTTTTTTTTTGCTGTTTTCCTTATCAAACCATTAGTTGAAATAAATTACATAAATGTGATATTTTAACTTTTTAGTTCATATTAATTAGGCTTAAGGCATTATAAGTTTTATTTGCATATTTTTATGTTAATTTCTATGTTAATTCATTATTCATTTATTAATCATTTATATATTATTAATCTATTTCTGTTATTAATTAGGCTGAAGGCACTATAAGTTTTATTTTCCTGTTTCCTTCCATTTTGATAAGTTCCTCATTTTGTACCTAAAATATGTCTGCTTTTAGCCTACTTCATTCTCCAAATCTCCCTAAGCCCTCAAAATGCAGTTTCATGACTGCCACAGATTCCATTATCCAGCCCATCTCTATGCATTTTACTTTTAGAGTAGTGATTTCTAAATTTTTTTTGCCAAAAAATTTAGTCTGCACTTTCATAATATATATATTTACTGACACATTACATAGATACATATGTTATATAACATTCACAAAAACAGAAAACAAAAAATTAGATAAAGATGAAATAAACAGGATTTAAAAATAATTTTATGTTATTTTGAAGTCCTGGTCTATGTTTGCTTATTTTGGTAATTCATTTTAATGGCTGTTGAAACTGAAAAAAGAACTTCACAAAACCTCCAGAGAGAATGTGTGTTGTTCTTTCCCCGTGAGGTTGTTATCGATGGTGGTTATGAGGTCATATTTCTAAGAACTTTCCTGATAATCTCACTTCTGTGCCTTTGTTTTGACAACGTTCAGTCAACTCTGATGAAACCATTTGTCCCCCTCCCCTTTCCCTTGCATATGGTGGGTGACAAGGAGCTTTCCCTTTCATATGGAGGGTGACAAGGAGCTTTTACTAGGCATGGAAGGGCCAGATTTGCCATTTTCTTGTTGATTACTTGTGCTTGACTATCAATAATATCCTGCAGTTTTTTTTAAAAGCAGAAAACTTTTTAAATCAGTTGTCAAAATTTGAGGATTTTGCAGGAATTAGATTAGATTAGTTAAAATTAAATATGATGAGCCAGGTGTGGTGGCTCACACCTGTAATCCCAGCACTTTGGGAGGCTAAGGCAGGCGGATCACCTGAGGTCAGGAGTTTGAGACCAGCCTGGCCAACATGGTGAAACCCTGTCTCTACCGAAAATAAAAATTTAGCAGGGCATGGTGACACACGCCTGTAGTCCCAGCTGCTCGGGAAACTGAGGCAGGAGAATCGCTTGAATCTGGAAGGCAGAGGTTGCGGTGAGCAGAGATGGTGCCACTGTACTCCAGCTTGGGCGACAGAGCAAGACTCATCTCAAAAAAAAAAGAAAATTAAATATGATGATCTGTAAGTCCACTTTGCTGGACATGGTAGACTGCATTAGTATGAGATGGGAAGAAAGGGGCAGATAAGCCATCCCACCCAGCTGACCGGAGAACTGTTTACCTCCTTGCTACTCAGGAAGGTCTTTTGTTAGTACCTGGATGGCTGTTTCTGATTGGTGTCTGTTCTGATTGGTTTCTAACTATTCAGAATATCCTCTCTCCTGCAGGGTAATGTACCCTGTATTTCAGAGGCCACAGTTATTGATTATCACTTATTTCATGAGGTAAAAAAACAACTCACCAAATCTCTGTTCCTCTCAGTTTTAGAGAAAGTTGTGGGTCTGAGTGTGTCACTTTCTTCAACTGTTAGGGCTCCGACCAAGTTCTTCTATGCAGTTACCAAAGGATCATTCATAGTTGGTTCTGACTTCTGACCTGTAGGCTGGGTATGCTGCTTTTTCCAGTTTTGGAGGGTCAGTTTAGTCATTACCTAGTATACAAGCTTTGTTATTTTCACATTGATTTTGCTGCAGCAGAATTTTTTGAGTATTAGTACCTGGTCTGCCATTCTATTCTTGATATATTTGTTTGTAAAATTCACTATCAAAACATGGATGTAAAATAATTGTTTTTAGATCTGTTATTTTCTCAAAGCTCTTTGAATGCTTGTGGGTATTGTAATTGGGATTTATGAAAGGACAGTCTGTACTGATGAATGTTTTCCCAGTATGTGATGATCTGTTACATTTATTAACTAAAATTAAAAAGTTTGGATTTTGAAGGGGTACTATAAGAAATCTTTCTGTGTAATTTTGATGTCCGTATTTTATTAGGCATTTTTACTGTTAGCCTGCTTGAATAACTTGTGATTCACAAGAAGGCTACTGATTATGAATGGACAGTTCTTGAAGGAAGTACTCTCCAAGAAATGGAAAATAAATGGGTATATTCACTTTAATTTTAACAAGTAAAACCTAAGTGGAGAATATCTTATCTTAGTTATAATTGTGTTCACAAATCACCTGTTTCTTGACTAATTTGAGCTTTTAAAAATTAGTCTTTTGAAATGAATAGAATTCAAGAAGAAAGTTATCATTATTTATCTGTATATAAGAAAATGTTACCTTTGGCTGTCTGCAGAACTACAGAAGTTTTAGATAAATCGTTTTGCCTTAGTTGTATAATTAATAATGAATATATATTGATCTAACTGTGTGGTTTCAGGATTCATTTGCCAAAAGTTGTAAATAAATTGTCAAGAACGCAAACCATGGGAGACTATCTTCAAGAATTTCTACCGTGTCCTTGATGGGCATTGATGGTAATGAAAGCTGTCAGTTTGTCCCTGTGGAGAAGTGTAAAAATTATAAATGAAGGGCTGTATTTGGGATGTGGAGACAGTGGGATCTCTTTTGTGGGGAAGATGAATTAAAGAGGCCCACTCTTTCTTAGGCCCTCTGCAGTCATTGGTCTATCTTGTAAGCGCCAGTGTTCAGCTATTTAGATACAGTTGTATGCACATGAAGGCTCTGCCACATTTAACCTGTTCTCAAAATGTGAAATTCAACATGATAACACTTAAGATATTGATTGTTTTTACATTTTTGCTTGACTTTACCTATATATTTTTTTCATGTTCTCTACTTAAGATGCTCCTGACCTTTATCTGTTTCCTTTTATAAGGAGTGGGTTACTAAAAAAGCTATTAGCAGTAGACTCTTTCCACACCCTTTGCTTTGTGGTAAGTCTGTGTCTGGGGGATCTTGTCTTTCGGGAATGGTAGCCGCGTCACAGAGATCTATGACCTCTTAATAGGTCTTGGGAGGGGAAGGCAGGAATCATTCTACACTGTGCCTCGGGGCTTAGTTCCTTTAAACTTCAAGGAATTGGACTGGAACTCTTCACTCCTCTTTCTGTCGGTTTTACCTTCAGGGGAAATTGATTGATTAGAGGTGATTATTCCACAAACTCTGAACCCTTTCCCCCTCTTGTTCCAACTGGAGCTTCTCAAAGTTTAAAGGGATTGTGTCTCCTGGGTGAATTGTAGAATGAATTTAAGTAGATTATTGGGCAGAACTCTTTGAACACACATTAAAAGTGCTAAAAAATATATTTTGAACAGAAGAAAGTATATAAAGCAAAAGGGTAAAGAAACATTCACTTCAATATAATTATAATGTAATTATATGGGTTATTTTTGAGCAAAAGATTAGCTGTTAGAACATAGAATTGCAGTGTCATAAGTAACTGGGCGTATATATGTCCTCTGTTAAACACAGGAATAGTCTACTAATTTATGGCTTTCATTTTTTTTTTCTAACTTAACAAGAAAAGATATATACCTAATTCTCTTTTGTTTTCTTTGCATATATAATATGTTTGCCTTATGGACACTATTATATTTGAAATATATTTAATACCACATCAATTTAATCTCCCCCCTCTCCTTTTTTTTTTAAATCTTGCACTCTACCTACTCACGGAGCAGAATTAGCTCCCCCTAGTGACTAAATAAAAATGTAGACAAGGATATTTGGGGTGATAAGCTTCATTAACTTCAACCTTTAAATGCATAATTAATATTAGGATGCCTATAGTAGGCATGTACACTGAACTATTTTTCAAGTAAAAATTCCAGTTAGTCTTGAGAAATGTTCATTTTAATGTCAGTTTATTTAATGAAGACTGATCCATCTTGTGTGGCTTCTTGGAGTTGTGCCCATTTTGGTGGCCTCAGAGCTCTTGGTTTTCTGCTGTGGGAGATACTGGAATAGGAGGTAGATATTCAGACTCTTGTGAACGAGGAACTCATTATAAAAGCAGAAAATAAAAGTAAGAGCAGCCACCAACTTACCTATCTCTATCATTCTTACAAAATAGAATTTTATAGAAAAGGTTGTCATTGTTAAAATAATTTAAAAGAAATACACTTTTAGAAAAAGCACTATTATACATTCAAGCAATAAGACATATTTTTTGGTTGTACCAACAAGACATTTTTTCATTTAATTTATGAATTATTTAAAGTATATGTTTTTATTACTCAGATTGCCTTTAAACTTAACTTTCATATAGTCTATTTTGTAAAACTGTTCCCTTCCATAATTAAATTATCAGGTTGACAGACTCTTGAGAATGCTTTTATAATCTTTTTAAAAAGAAATCTGTCAAAGCTATTATATACTTACTATTTCTTATACCTAATTTTATTTCTCTGCAAAGTATTTGCGTTTCACCAGTGTTTTATGCTGGTTATTAAGAAGCCATGTCCTGTGGCTGTATGATCTGGTTTAATATTTATATTAAATATTATATATGTATATATATATATAATCATGCATTTAAAGGGAAAGATTTACAATTTTATGTGAGAGTTCATATTTGAGTCGCTTTTTTGTTCCTCTGTTTCTGAATAGTCTGTTCTTTTCCACTGCTCTCTTTTTGCTTTTATTCCTTTTCCAAGGCCATAGTTTTCGGGTACAAGCGTTGGTTCATTGATGTGTTCATTTCTTTTGTTTTTCCACCAAAGTGTCTCTCTGTGTTGGGAGAAAGAATGCCATCTTTTAACCTCAGTTATTTCTCACCATCACCTTCTGTGGCCCGCAGAAACCTAAGCAGAGCTTCTCTTGGCATTAATGATACTATTTTGTCACTTGGCCTGAAGCAATGATTATGAAGCAGCATAGATGAACACAGCATCCCCTTCCCCCAGTTAATTTCTGCCTCCTTCCATTACTGCTAACTGCCTTCTTCTGCAAGCAGTCTGCCTGCCCTTTGCAATTCATTAGTTTCAGTGCCTAGCAAAAGAGCAAAGAACCATGCTTTGCTTTAACTTTTGCTAATGGTCCCTCACAGATGGAGCTTAAGTTAGTGCCTGACAGCTATACAGTGATAGTTTTCTTCTTAGGAACACCAGCCTAAAATGCTGACAAGTGCCTAATAATATAACTATTATTATATTGATTAGATACTGCAGTTCAGCGTAATGAAATGTGAAGCGTATGAATGTATGGCACCCTTTCTTGCTACACTAAGAAGACCATCCACAAGTAGTGAAGTGAATAGCACCTCCCAGTAGTGTGTTTTCCCATATCACTATGCGTCAGCAGTTTAGTTCAGTAAACATCTATCAATCATCGTCCTACTCTTTGACCAGTAAATCCTGGGAATACAGGTTCCAGGATATTCTGAGAAACAAATAATTTTGCTGGGGGGAGGTTTTGGGGGGGGGCGTGTCCTTAAGGCCAACTTGGCTCATTAGGGTGGTTTCCTGGAGCACATGATGTCTTGAATGATGAGCAAGAGTTAGCCAGGCCAAGAAAGGGAAAGGGGTGTTTCAGGTCAGCAGAAGAGAAAGAATAGGAAAGAGGTATGAAGCAGCATAGTATCTGCTGGGCAGTTTTAAGCTGTAGGAAAATGTGTAAGATGAGGAATTAATGAGAGAATATGAATGTATTAGTTATTCATTGTTGCATAATAATTATTCCAAAAGTTTTTGACTTAAAGCAACAGCCATGTATTTTGTGAACGTTTCTGTAGGTCAGGAATTTGGCAGCAGCCTCCCCCGGGAGATCCTGATTCAGAGTTTCTTATGAGGTTGCCATCAAGGTGTCGATCAGAGCTACAGTTATCTGGTGGCCTGGACAGGGCTGGGGTATCCACTCTTTTTTTTTTTTTTTTCTTTTTTGTTTTTTTGAGGTCGAGTCTGGCTCTGTTGTGCAGGCAGGAGTGCAATGGTGCATCTTGGCTCACTGCAACCTCACCTCCCGGGTTCAAGTGATTCTCCTGCCTCAACCTCCCGAGTAGCTGGGATTACAGGCATGTGCTTCCACGCCCAGCTGATTTTTGTATTTTCAGTAGAGATGGGGTTTTGCCATGTTGGCCAGTCTGGTCTCAAACTCCTGACCTCAGGTGATCTGCCCACTTTGGTCTTTCCAAGTGCTGGAATTACAGGTGTGAGCTACCGTGCCCGGCCTGGGGTGTCCACTTCTGAGCTTAATTGCGTGGCTTCTGCCTGAAGACCTGTCAGGAGGCTTCACTGCAAGGGCCTTTCTATAGGGTAGCTCAGGACATGGCAATTGGCGCTTCCCAGAATAAGTACTCTGAGACAGACAGACAGACAGACAGACAGACAGCAGACAGAGACAGATGCCTCAAGATGGGAGCTGCAGTGTCTTTTATGACCTCATCCTGGAAGTGGCATAACATTACTTCTGCCATATTCTATTGGTCACACAGTTTAGCTGTGGTGTATGAGAGAGAATTACCCAAAGGTGTGAGTACCAGGAGGTAGGGATCATTGGAAGCCATGTTGGAGCCAGGTACTGCAATGAACCAGGAAAGGATGGCAGGATCTGGCAATGAGGATGCCATGCCAAGAGCTCAACTTTGATTCTCTGGCCTGCATTTTTCAGACTGCTCTGAGCAGCTTCACAGATATCACCCAGGTAGAGGTGGAGGTACGCAGTTGAGTTAGCAAGGATTCTCCACTCCCTGCAACCAGAGCAGCCCAGGATGAATATTCAAGTCAGATTTCATTTGATTTTTGAATTTACAGGTTTAAGAATGTTCAATAATTACTGTTTTAGGCAGTGGGTAACCATCAAATATCTTATGCAGGGGAGTGAACACATATTCAGATTAGATTATATTTTGCAGAGTTAGATTGTGGAAGGAACATGGTGGGGGAAGGGCTTTGAGATAGGAAGCTCTTGCAATTGTGCTAGTAAGAGAAGATGGCATCAAAAGCAATGCAGTGGTCATGGGGTGGAGGGGATGGCCAAATTCAATAAATACATAGGTGAAATCATCCAGATGTGGTAATTGATTAGTTGTGTTTCTGAATTCCTCAGCTGTATTTGGTGGCCCTCACTCTATACTAGGAATAATAAGCAGGTTTGGAAGTTAGAATGGTGGCTTCCCTTTCTGCTTGTGTTAAATCTGAGATACTTTTCCAGGTAGAATTGTTTAAAGCGCTAGTTGTGTACTTAGGCCAGAACCGAAAGGTAGACATCAGGCCACTTAGGTACTTTCTCTTTTCTTGAATTGTGGTTTGGTTTTTTTCTTATGACTTGTCTAAGTTTCTCTTCAGCCTTACTCCAATTTTTGGAACACTGTTTCTGATTCAGCTTTTTAAGAAAGCTGAATTTTTCTTTTTAAGAAAGCAGGATCTCTTCTTCTCAGATTGATTACTACTTATAAGGCCTCTTGTAGCTGGGATTGTTGCAACAAGTGGAAATGACACCCTACAAATCTTGTCTGTAAAAGCAGGATGTGTAAAGCATTAAGGCTGGCTAGCTTGTCTTTCAATATGAGGCATTTTGACATACAAAGTTTAATGCCTTATTGAAACCCAGCAAATGGAAGCTAAGAAGGGTGCTTCACTCCCATAGGATTAGAGCATGTAGGGCTTTCTTTCCTTTTTGAAAAAAATATACTAAGGTCCATCTCCATGGGAAATCTTATTACCAAGGAATTATTGGTTATGCCCACCTTCCCCCCCCCAAAGAAAGAAATTACCAGACATTTAATTTTCCTGTTCATCACTTGGAATCTATGGCCATCTCGTGAATCTTAACAGGCTGCTTTTATATCTGATTTTCAGACTTGCAGTTTCTCATCATCTCCCTTCGTATTATTTTCATTAAAAATTCCATTAGCTTAAAAAAAATCAATGTAATCATTCAGTAGTAATTAATTCTTACCAATCTTCTACAGGAGAAATGAATTAACAAAACTTCAAAATGTTAAAATGAGTAAAAAGTGTTGTGTGGTTAATGAAACTGGTAGAAATGTCACTGTAATAGATGGAGGGACTGACTAAAATGAAAATCGCAGTTCTCCCAAAGCTGGTTGTATGTCCTTAGACAGATTACTTAAATGTTTAAAGTTCTCTTACCTGTAAAGGCGCTACTATTGCCTGCCTTTTACGGTTGTGGCCATTAAATGAGCTGGTAGATGTGTCATCATATCAAGGTGCTTGGACAGTGAAGGGATATGATAAACATTCTGTATTATTAGTGTTAGTAGTATTGGTATTTTTTAAAGAAGATAATGTTTCCTTTAAGAGTAACTCACATGAGTCATATTCCAGATTTGAATGTCTTCCAGAATCCTGAAATATTTTGAAAGAATTAGTATGAGTTATTATTTGGCATTCCATCTTAAAATTCTCCCCCTTCTAAAATTCAGAAAGAACTAATATGTTATTGCTGCTAAGGATAACTGGCCAGATGGAGGAAATGAGAATTAGTTTAATTGCATTTATTACCTTTTTAGGAAGGTCTTGGGCGTTTAACATTCTTTAAATAAAGAATGTTATGTTTCGGGAATAAAGAAGAAAGACCTGTTTCCCAAACCCAGTTAATAAAATTAACATTTTATTCTAGGTTAATTCTATACAAAATATTAAAAATTAAGGCCCTGCCATGAGTTTTTAGCCTGCACTCTGGTATATATAAAAAGATATCATGCAATGGATATCACTAAAACATTTTATACTTGTAGCTTATTTATTTAGTAACAGAATTATCTATGCAACTTTTAGAATGGTTTTAAAAGATTTCTCTCTAGTTTTATAAATTAGCTCCAAAATTAAAACATATATTAATCTCAGTTTAGTACAATGAAAAGTATTTACACCTCATTTTTAGTAGGCAAGCATAAGCATCATGGAATTGGTCTAGCTATAATAGATGTTCAGGTGATCAATAGTGTAGAAAATCATCGAGTCTAAGTGAGGTCATTTAAATGTGGGAGAGTTGTAGTTTGTGTTTCTAGGAAAATAGTGCCTAAAGAAGTGCATTTGTGTAACAGATGACCATAGAGACAGCTGACTGTTTTAGCAATGCACCAAACATGTTAAAGCAACATACTTAACTGTGTATGTGTTAGTGTGTTTTGCTATATTCACATCTTTTGCTGAGCACACGAAAGAAATGTGAGTCGTGAAACCTGTTGTCTAGAATCTTGCTGTGCACTTGAGGAACAAAACACATGTACAGTATTTGACATTGACAGGTATACCTGAAAATGTATGTTGCATATGGCGATACATCATTATATACCAGAATTACTAATATGGGTGGTAAATTCTGTGACTCTTCAAAGAAGGGAGAGGCAAGGGTTCATAGGAGCTGATAGGAGATGCCATGTGGAAGAATCTGAAGGTGAACTCTGCCCAGAGTAATCATTAGGAAATTAAAAGGAAGATGTGGAATGGAAGGGAAAGGCAGACATTCTAGGTAGAGAATTGTAGATGCATAAAAAGACTCTGAGTTCAAATTCTGGTGTCTCAGAAAATAATTTTGTGAGTGTAGAATTCTGTCACAGCATTTGCACACTCAGAATATTGAAGAGTTCTCTTGGGGAATCGTGTGTGTAAAAAGTGCTGTAGGTTTGCACACACAAAAAACAAATATGTAGTCAGTTAGTAACCTGGAAATAATGAAAATCTGTTTCACATTAGGTTGTCCGATGAGCAGCTTAAAGAGAATCAAGAAGGGTAGAGTTTATGAACAACTGTTAAGAAGAAAGTTAGGTTTGTGGCACTTCTAGAATATGTAGAATACAAGAATGTATGGACCACCACATGAAGTCTCTTAATTCAACAGAGATATGTTGAGCCTGTCTCCAAGAGATGATATTTGATAGTGCATCTTTTGCCTTAATGGTTTTGTTAAAATGTCATGAAGTGTCTTCAGATGTAATTTTCATTTAAGTTTTATTCTTACTATGCTATGAGCCTTTGGTGCTTATCAAATGTAAATTTTCTCCAGTGAAGGAAGAAATTCCTAGCACAGCCATTAATAGTTTAATGAAAAGTCTTATTGCTTCTTAAAATTTATATTTTCATGGTGATTGACAATTGTTAATTAGGTAATCCTCTGTCTGTGCTCTTGAGGTAGGTCAATATTATCTTCATTTTAAAATGAGAAGATTGAGAAATCAAAAACTTCAGTGAATTTCCTGAACCAACCTCTTTCGTACTGACATGGCAAAAACAAATTGAGTTTACTCTCAGATTTTTTTTTTTATTTAACCAAATATTTTTTGTTAAATAATTGACTATCTCAGATATCTGTTCCCCACTGTACAGTTAAAAATCCATTCATACCAAGTGGGAGTTTGGGCCCCAAAAGTAGATTTGATCTATGGCTTAGATGTCAAAGGTTGAAAGCAGCATTTGGATAAATTCACAAGCCAAATAATTACATATAATAGGAAACCCCAAAATAACAACAGCTTTGAATTAGAAAGAGGTTTCCTTCTTTTATAGAATTCTAGAGATATAGCAGTCCAGAGCTGGTTTGGGGACTCAGTGGTTCTTCAGGCACCAAGACCTTTTTCCCTGGTGCTCTGTTTCCTAGCACATGACTGCCATTGTCACATAGGCTGCAGTGCCTGCCAGAGTTCACGTCAGCATGTCCTGTTGGAGGTTAGGAAAAGGAGGAAGGTAGAAAAGGGCTCACAGAGGCCTTGCTATCTGAGTTGACTCCCTTCAAACAACCTTCCCATAAGTCCCATAAAGTGACAGCACTCACCTCTCATTTAAATGGAAGCATGGATTTTGAGGTACACAACTGATAGTGTCTCACACAATTAGTATATCTGAATATTTATATTTTACATTATTTTTCAATATTTTGTATTGCTTGTGATTTTTTTCTTCCAATGTCCTGTATAATTTAGAGTACTTGCTAAAACATAAGAGCTTTTAAATTCTCAATATGGGCAGACCTTTTTCTCTGGTTGATAACTTATATTCTTGAATTATTTAGCAAATAGCACACCAGATTTTCCCATGGAGAAACTGTTTTGAATCCAGGGCAGAACTGCAGTCTAGGACTCTGTGCTTTATCCACCTTGATTCTTTGTTTTGAATGTGTCATTACTCCTAGAGAGAAAAATAAGGAAACATATCTTTATTATAGCAGAACTGTTTAATATAGCCAAGTCAGGCATCTTATGCATATATGACCCCAGGGAATGTTTGCCCAACCATGACATAGCACACGAAACTTCTGTGTACCCAGCCGACCTCAACACTCTCTTATTTAGCCCTAGAAACTCCACTTTCCATGAAAGTATCACAAAACATCCTCCAATGTATATGAGTCCTCAGAAATGGAGGCCAATTAATGGAAGGCTTGTCGTACACCTGCTTTTGGGATGCTAGCCTACCACTGCTAGCTTGAGCCATGGAACCGCAGAGGTGGTGTGCCTGGGTAAGGGCTGTTGTGTGACCTGTCTGCCTCTTTACTGATGTGTGTGTCATATGCCTCAGAATGCTCCCACACACCCCTTTCTCTCACCTCCTTCTCCACAGCCTTGCCCAGCATCTATAAATGGGTAGTGAGAAAAAACCATACTAGATAATCCATGCAAATGAAACAGTTTGTAGAAGCAAGAGCTTTTCCACTGGATTCTGAAGAACAGAAGGTTGGAATGGAATACTGAAGAGTGGAGAGACTCTTCAAGTTCATCTGGTCCAACTCTCTTTTATAGAAAGGAAAATTGAGACTCATTGTCACTTAGTGATTTACAGGCTGGGTCATGATTTGGACATTGGACTTCTGACTCCAAGTCCAGTGTTGGTTAGCTACAATTGTTTCATTAAGGTGAAAGGAATAATGAATCACACCACAAGCCATTTCCCAAAAGCATATTCTGAATGGAAATAATTGCTCGTTAGGGGTTTGGTACCCTTGTCTTCAGATATAGACTTGTTTGTTCCAGAAGGTGCAGCAGACAGATATTTATCTGTAAGTGAATGGACTCTGTAAACATCCCCTCCTTACCTCCGCTCCATCTCTCTGAGTACTTCCCCAGTCCCTAGATGCTACCCCATTCTTTGGGAACATGCTAAGAGAAAAAGCCTGGTAATTTCTAAGAAGGAAGACTTTCATCTATTAAGGGTTTCTGCCAGCAATGTGAGAACGACATCATTTTCCTCTGATGGACAGGTCATGAAGACAGCATCAGGTCACCATTTTGGCATGAAAGCAGGCTTTGAGGCTCTCGGAACAGTCCTTGGTGTTTTTGGAAGTCAGCTCCATGCAGGGGGTGTTGTTCAGAGTCAGAAATGATTATCTACTGCCAAGTCTCTTTTTAAAAAAATTTTAGTTTTTGTGGGTACTAATAGGACACATGAGATGTTTTGATGTAGGCATGCACTGTGATCAAATCTCTGCAATTGCAGGCACTTCTGTGCCTTTTGAGTGGAAGGGTACAGAGGGCAGGCGGCTCCTTCTCAGAAGCTTCCTGTCTTCAATTGTTACACCAGATACTATCTGCATGGTCTGAGTCCTTGTCAGTTTTCCTGCTCTACTGGATATTTTTAGATTTCTCTGCTATGTGAGACCCCTTTCCAGATTTAAATACATCTCTAATGTGTCCCCAGTGTATATTCCCGAAACTCGATAAAACTGAGTATAGATATGATGGAAGAAAAAGTAAGTTTCAGATCTCAGGGGCTCATATTTGCTAATTGGAAAAGTTATGGGTGCTTTCAAAATAAAAACAAGTTTATAGACAGTCTTTCTCGTATAGCTGTTGCATTGTTAGAGAATTAAAATGTAAGTCATAGGCAGTGATCATCTACCTTTGTGCTTGCAATGCTCAGGAGAAACATAAATGTTTCTCACCATTGTTTGATGTTTGCAAATTATTAATATGTATACATCTTTGAGGGTGGGAAAGTATTTGACTGAAGAATCAAAGAGAAGAAGGGAGGAGCAGAAAGGGTTTTCAATATAAGATGTGACTTTTTTCTATCCTTGCTGAAATTAAAATTAAATATTTGTAAATGTTTTTGAAGAATTTTACTTTTTCTATTAGGATGCTGCAAAAGTAATTGCGGTTTTCACAAACACGATGACAAAAACCACTATTGCTTTTGCACCAACCTAATACTATAGTGTGCAAAGTTTGCAGTGACTTCTTTATTTAAGTTTGCTTTGGTGACACTTTATGATCTAATACATCCAAAACATTTAGCTTTTAATAATAAGAGATGGAAAGTGATACCAACATGAGGCTATTGTTTATACACTATTAGATCAAACATGTATTTTCAAAATAACCATTTCTATTATATTGTCATTGAGTGTGTCTGCCTATCATCATATTGATACAATAAAGTACTGTATAAATTGTTACAGTTATTTATTGCTAGATAATGAAAGTTAGTAGCTTCAGAACAATAGCAGTTTAATGCTTTGATTGCTTTTCAAGATTCTTTGGATTGATTGGTGGATCTGCTTTTCATGGGATTGTGGGTCCGCAATGGTCTTACTCACATGGCTGGTGCTGGCTGCACCTGGGAGCTCAGACTGGACTGTCACTGGGGGGTTGTGGTTGTCCCTTTCTAACCAGTCCTCTCCACATGTCTGCTCTGGCTTTCACAGCCTGGGTCTAGGTTCCAAGGAGTACTCCAGGGTCTAAGCTGCAGTCTCTTGAGGCCCAAGCTCAGAAATAATAGTGATACTTCTGTGTTCTCTGTTGGTTAAAGTAAGTTCCCAGTCCAGCTCAGATTCAAGAGGATGGGAAATAAACTCCACTTTTTGATGGAATAGGAAGGTCACACTGCAGAGGAACACATGGGATGGCAATTATTCTTGTGGTCACCTTGGGAAACATAATCTGCCACTGAAATCAGAGTCTCTCTTATTATCATTTCTTTGCTTCCAAGTCTGCCATGTAAGTTTAATTGATCTTATACTTTTAAGTGAGAGATAGGAAGCAAGGACTTCATACAATGTAATTTCTTAAAACTGTAGGCTTTTGTTCCCTTGTAGCATGAGTCACATTTATAGAGTGGTATGTCCTTAAATGTCCTAATTCTGCTCTCAGATGTCATCAGGAATCCTGTAGTGGTTTCTCAGTCTGACCAGTATCAGGCAGACCCTATATGAAAGACTTTACAAAAACCTGTTAGGTTTTTTAAAACTTCTTTTTTGAATACAGCACAGTAATTGAGTGGTATTTCAAATATTTGTCTCTTAATGAGAGTACTACATAGTTACCATAATCTTGAATTTTCTAATTCTGTTTGTATTCAGAATTTTTCAGTTACTTTTCATAACTTATCTTCTTAGCCCGTGGAGAATTTTTATTTTAGATAGTAGTTGTCTTGTTCGCATTTATGTTACTCACCGTCTTTCTCTGCTGCCCTCCTTCATTGGACTTTGTAGCATGAACATGTTGGAAGCAGTTCAGCTGTTGTTTTGTAAAGTTACATGTTAGTATTCTGTATGGTTTCCTTTCCAGACCTCATGTGGCCCAAGCTCTGGTATATGTTAAGCAAAGGAAAGCTGACTTTTCCTGATAGGGATGAGTCAGTTTCCTTCTGCATCAAGATGTTTACACACGGGGGGCAGATGCAGAGGATGACAAACCTGGATCATGTGATCTCCAGATTGTTTTTCTTTGCTGGATTTCCATGTGGGAAGTGGTAGGATCTAGAATTTTGCTGCTACTGCCCCAGGATGTCCGCTGTCCAAGGTGTATCCATGTTTGTGGTCTGGCTGTTTGGCAAGGAGCCAACGCTGCATTGTTTTGGGGTATGCTCATTCTTGAGAAGAGTAATGTGATCCTCCTTGATTAAGTGAAACTGTAGAATGATTTAATTTCACTCTGTGAAGCTATAGGTGTATTAGTCACAGTTACTACATGTGAACTGCTTCCAATTTTCACAGCATAAGATGGTATTTCCTTCTCCAATGATTGTTTTAAAACATACTAATTCTAATACTAGTCTTTTATTGTTATTATTGTTACTGAAATTACATAGGGCCAGTGTAATCCCTAGGATGGCGTACGATCAAGGAAACCATATAGTGTGCCACTTTGATGACCCGCTGTTGCATGTTTAAAATACAAAGTATGTGGGTAAACTGGATATTGAAGACATCCTTAAAGGGGAACAAAAGTCCTAGGGGTAGAGTGGTGGTCTGCTTCACTTTCTCTTCTGATAGGTAGGGAAGAAGGAAGGATGTATAGTGTAATTGCATCACTTTGAGCCTTAAATTTGCTTTAGCAACAGCAGCTAGATAGAGAGATGCCCTAAGGAGCCTAAAGTCTAACCTCAAATTTACTCTGACCCAGTCCATATGCCAGAACACAGGCAGGATATATTTGAGAGATATTCTGCTTGACTGTATGATTTGGCCCAAGGTTCATTAATTGGCAGAGACCTTTGACTAAGACATCATTTAGAAGAATCGACAGATTAAATTGAAAGTACAGTTCAGTGGCTTTCGCAAATTTTGTATTTCTTTGGGTGATTATGTACATTTCTTTCTCTGTGATTTAAATGAAACTGAGGACTAGTCTGTGCTCTCTGACAATAGTAACTCAATAGTAATTGAGAGAAGCAATTTTTCAGAACAATGAAAAGAATCTGTATTACCAAGCATCAGCACCTTTTCATCTAAAGTAGGTAAATAATTGAATATGTTGCCCAGTAAATGTTTGATGAATGAGTAAATGAGTCAATTAGTGAACGTATTAATCTATTAATAACTCAATCAAAAAGTCTTAAGAATGGGAAATATTTTTATACTAGAATTTCCAAAGATTTATGAAGATTGTTAGAAGATTTATGAAGACTCCATTTTCAAAAAGGAAATATTTGAATCTCATCTCAATTTTCTTCTTGCAGAAAGTCAGACTAAATATATGAATGTATTAAAAACAGATCTTTTATCTTATAACTGGCAGAGAAACTGTTGATTTCTTTCTGTTTGTACTTTCTCTCAAGGACCTATGTATGGTCTGTGTCTACTCTGTGTCAGTAGTATAACAGTGTATATTTCATTTAGGCGGAACTTTCATAGTATTACAATATTGTTAATTTCTTAAGTCATACTGCATTTAGTAGTATTCACATTTATTTTCTGTATTTTCTTGTGGTAAACTCTATTATAGTCAAACATTTTCAAAGCACCCCAGCAATGATTTATTTTAATATCTGCATGAGACTAAACAAATAAGAGAGGATTTAATATGAATTTTTCATGGATTTGCTATAACTTGAATATTGTAAATTGACTTTGTGCAAGCTGTCACAGACCTTCTGATTAGCAAATACTTACTGGAATATCTCTGTTAGAAAAACTGGATTACAAAGTAGAAATGCCAGGTATTTGTGCTTATTCTGTTTAACATTCTCATGAGTTCCTTTACTTATGTCTGGTGTGTTATAGTTGTTTTGAAAGAGTACCTACCTTATAGAATGTGGCTTTTGTTTTATGGCCTATTTTAATTCAGAGAGAGAGTGTGTGTGAGTGTGTGTGTGTGTGTGTGTGTGTGTGTGTTAGAATACACTTGAATAACGTAGGGGAAAATGGATAAAGAAATGGTTGCTACTTATAAGGCTTTACAGTTTATGGGGTGACCACCATACACAGTTAGCAAATACAGAAAAACGTAAGATTTTTCATTCATTCATACAATACATATTTATTGAGTACCAGCTAATATAATCTACAAGGAACTTGAACAAATTTACAAGAAAAAAACAGACAATCCCATCAAAAAGTGGGCAAAGGATATGACCAGATGCTTCAAAAAAGAAGATATTTATGCAGCCAGGAAACATATGAAAAAAAAGCTCATCATCACTGGTCATTAGAGAAATGCAAATCAAAACCACAATGAGAAACCATCTCAGTTCAAATGGTGATCATTAAAAAGTCAGGAAACAACAGATACTGGAGAGGATGTGGAGAAATAGGGGGAGATGCTTTTACACTGTTGGTGGGAGTGTAAATTCGTTCAACCATTGTGGAAGACAGTGTGACAAGCCCTCAAGGATCTAGAACCAGAAATACCATTTCACCCAGCAATCCCATTACTGGGTATTTAGCCATAGGATTATAAATCATTCTACTATAAAGACACATGCACAGGCCAGGTGTGGTGGCTCATACCTGTAATCCCAGCACTTTGGGAGGTGGAGGTGGACAGATCATAAGGTCAGGAGATCGAGACCATCCTGGCTAACAGAGTGAAACCCTGTCTTTACTAAAAATACAAAAAATTAGCTGGGCATGGTGGCATTCGCCTGTAGTCCCAGCTATTTGAGAGGCTGAAGTAGGAAAATCGCTTGAACCTAGGAGGTGGAGGTTGCAGTAAGCCAAGATTGTGCCACTGCGCTCCAGCCTGGGCAACAGAGCAAGACTCCTTTTTAAAAATAAATACATGAAGACACATGCACACATATGTTCATTGCAGCACTATTCACAATAGAAAAGACTTAGAACCATCCCCAAATGCCTATCAATGATAGACTGGATAATGAAAATGTGGCACATATATGCCATAGAATACTATGCAGCCATAAAAAGGAACAGTTCATGTCCTTTGCATGGTCATGGATGAAGCTAGAAACCGTCATTCTTAGCAGAGTAACACAGGAACAGAAAACCAAACACTGCATGTTATCACTCATGAGTGGGAGATGAACAACGAGCATCACATGGACACAGGGGAGGGGAACATCACACACTGGGGCCTGTTGGGAGTTGAGCGGGTAGGGGAGGGATAGCATTAGGAGAAATACCTAATGTAGATGACGGGTTGATGGGTGCAGCAAACCACCATGGCATGTGTATACTTATGTAACAAACCTGCGCATTCTGCACATGTATCCCAGAACTTAAAGTATAATAAAAATGAATACATAATTTTTTTAAAGAAAGAGTGTTTGTTTAAAGAAAATTTTCAGATTCTCATTCCTGTTCCATATGCATCCACCAATTTCCACAGGTTTAAATCTCAAGACTATCAGCAATGGGGTTTTATTAGAGTAAATGTGACTGAGTATTTTTGAAGAAACAATCTCAGATCCCAAATCCATAGCAAGTCTAGGCAAATAGTATATATACTCCTTGCATATATGAAATTCATGCTCAAAATGTACAAAAGTATCTCTAGATAGAAGGATTCAAGTGCTATTTGTAGTATTACTAAATAAAAAGTACTTACAGAGGTGAGTAGTGACAGATAATAACTTCTTTTTGAGGAGTTTTACTTTCTTATACCTAGTGCTCCTGTCAAGTGGGATATTTTCATCATGGATGATAGATCTACATAGTCTATTTTGTAAATTTATAGAAATTAAAGATAAATAAAATAGAATCTAAGTAACAAAGTCCAAAATTGACTAGGGCCATTGAAACACAAAGATGGATAAGGAAGTGAATAGAAGGACATACTTTCAGCTGTTCCCGTGTTGTCTGATTGCGCACTGCTTTTAACCAAAGTAACAAGGGTTATGATGAAAGTAAACTCTCTTGGGCTTCATATCTGTCAAATTAGCGAAAAATGTGACAATTCTAAGTGTTGCCACGATGTAGAGTAATAAACACTGCTGGTGGGAGTGTAAATTGGTAGAATCACTTTGGGAAAATGGTTTGGCATTATATACTAAGTTTAAGGATATGTAAACTCTATGATTCAGCAATTTCATATCTCCATACCCTGGAGAAACAGATAAATATGGGAGACAGGTACAGGTACATGTGTATTCATAGCAGCATTGCTTGTGATAGTCAAAACTGAAAAAAACTAGATGCCCGGTAAACAGAATAAACTGTGCATATTCATATAATGTATAATTTTCTTTTAATGTCTTTTATTTATCATTTTAAAAAATATGTACTTTTCTTACCTTTGTGAGTCCATAATAGGTGTATATATTTATGGGTTAACCATGAGATATTTTGATACAGGCATGCAATGCATAATAATCACATCAAGGTAAATGGGGTATCCGTCACCTTAAACATGTATCCTTTGTGTTACAGACAATCCAGTTACACCCTTTTAGTTATTTTTAAACGTACAATGAAATTAATTTTGACTGTAGTCATCCTGTTGTGCTAGCAACTACTGGGTCTTAATTCATTCTTTCTAACATAATGGCATATTATCAGCAGAGAAAATGAATGAATGATGGCTGTCCTCAAGAAGACAAAACCCCTGCAAATGTAGAGTTGACCCAAGAAACAAGATGACAAAGAATACATACAGTCCGAAACCATTCACATGGAGTTCAAAATGAGGCAAAACTAAATTATGCTGTCTAGGGTTGTATACATAGGTGGGATAACAATAAAGAAAGAATGGAAAATCACTATCACAGAAGTCAGGTTAGTGCCTACCTTTATGGTAGAAGGAATGGGTAGTGATGAGGAGAGGTACTTGGGGGACTTTTTAGGTGCCGACAGTGTTCTATTTCTATACGAGTATAGTAGTTATATGAGTGTTGTTTATAATAATCAAATTGTTGCTTTTTTGTATTTTTATGTAGGTATATTTCATCAAGTTTTTAAAAAGAAACTTTATGTGAAATAGATAAAGGATGTCAGAGATAGCAGCGTAGAAAGATTTATGCTCAGACCAGCTTCTTAAGATATAAGGCAATTATGCAAGAAATGGACAGATTTGCCACGTCCATTTTCGTTGTATTCAAGTGTAATTTGCACATGGTGAAAAACAGAGTTTGCTACTAGTGTCTAGTAATTTAAAAATGAAAACCTGTTTTTCTAGAGTCATAGAAAAAAGATCCTAGACCTTTAGAATCAAATTTGGTAACTAATTTGTAGCATAATTATTTTCCCATGCTTTATGCATCTTTATTGATTGATGCAGTCTCTGAATTATACCTAGAAGCAAATTGACCAGAGGATCAGCAGAAAATTAACAGCAGGAAAAAAATAATAGTATACTCATCTAGAGAAATGAAGAAATTTTTAGTACTTGTATTATTTTAAAATCATCTGTGAGTTCTTCTTTAAGAGAAACCCTTAATAGTTCCCCCAGTAGTACCAGCATTGCAGAATATTATCCAGTAATGAAAGAGAATGTTAATAAAATCATTTCTTTTTTATATTGTAATGGATCAAAGTTGCAACTTCAAAATACTAGTGATAAAAATGAACCTTTTAAGATTGTAGGTTACTGCTTGCCAAGGATAATATTCATTAACTAGAGTTCACGTCTCATGCTCTGGATTAAAGAAATTATTTGCAAGCAAGTAAGAAAAAAATCATCTTTAATTTGCTAATCATAAGGCACTACTTTTTTGAAAAAGTACTGTGTCTTAAAAATGGATTTTGAATTTAAATTGTAAGGCAGTCATAAAATATCCTCTGGTAGAGGCTTTGATGGTTTGCTTGAAGGTTGTGTTTTTGTATGCAAGAAATTGTGGAAGCACCATTTGCTAAAAATGAATTGCCAAATTGATTTATTTTCTGGAAAAGCCATACAATACTATTTAAATACCTAAAATATAAAAATGAACACTAACAAAGCAGCCAGCGATTCCACAGTAGAGCATAAAATCTCCAAGTGTTGTGAAGAGTATCATAAATACCTATCTTAAGAAGCTCAATTAAAGTTTGGAAATAATAATTTTGTTGTTAAATCTCTGAAGAGCTGCAATAGTGAGATCACCTTGAGGTAGAATCCAGAAAAGCTAGTTTTAAATATTGTACTCCTGGAGCAATGATTGATTGATTCTCTAGTGTAAATTTCTTGGTAATGTCTGTTTAGAGACCTCTAAGAAATTAAGGAATTTGTGTGTGTTTGTGTGTGTGCGTGTGTGTGTGTGTGTGTGTATACATGTGCAAGCAAGAAAATCTGTTAATGCAGCAACAACCCATTGTGGAGCCCTCATCTGGGCAAAAGGTAGAGAAGTGTTTGCTGATAATCTCTACGTCATGGAAGATAGCTTATGGTTTTTCTTTAATTATATGGAATCATATGTATGATTTTTCTTTATTTATTGATTAAAATGATCACTAATCAACAGAGTATCCAGGGCTTTTTTGGTCATATTATGTTCTGTTATCTCCTCTTCCTTATTTATCTTCAACCGAGAAAACAAAAATATTGACTTAGGGATGAAGGCCTAATACATGTGGGAAAACCATTGGGCAGTGGACCCGGAAGTAACCTTGGAGATCATTATATACAGTGGATTCAAACTGTGCTTTGGGGATTTCCGGGGCTTCGTACAGTATGAGGAGAGCAGATTGGAGGTGGGTGGGGCCCTGGGGGCTGGACCCTGAGGATCCTACCTCGGATTCAGATTGGGTGGTTTTATTTTTCTTGGACTTCCCCTTAAAGTTTTGTTTGAAGAACAAATAAAAACAGTTTGAAAGCCACTCCTGTAGTAAATAATCCCCTCATCTCCCACTTTCATGGTTGAATTAATTGCAGTCCAGTAAAGTTGTAGTTTGTTCAGGATTTCACTGCTGGCAGTGGCGGAAGCAGCAACAGAAGCCCTGTGTTCACGTCGAATGGGGCTGTTTCTCTGAAAACATTCTGCTTTCCACTATCCTTACCCACCTAGTATATCTTGTATTTCTTAATGATACATGCCGTTATTTACCACCTTACTGTCCACTTCTCTGTACTTGAGCACAAGCTACTTTTGTGTCGTGTAAGGGACACAAAAGAAAAACACAGTCGTGATGTTACAAGAAAGCTATGGGAGGATTTTAAAATACCAGTGTTGAGAAGAATTTGTCGGAAGTGTCTTTTTTTGTGAATACGCGCCATTTTTGTGCCCTGACATTAAGGCAACTCATCTGAAATATAAGTGCTGTGACATGGTACATATGGTAACTAAGAGGCTCAAATCTCGAAGAATGATGAAATGAAATTAGACATTTTTTTCAAAGAAAATGTATGAGATTCACCAGAATACAGTATCCGACGTCTCATTCAGCATCACAGTTTGATATGGGATACAGCAAAAAGTAGAAAACTGGCAGGTGACATGCGTAGCAATTGGTAGACATGCTCAGTTGACTTCATTCAAACCAAAGACTTGCCCTGGGTTTTCCGGGGCTAAAAATAATATGTGGCAGTTTAAGAAAATGACCTTGGATAACACTTTTTCTTCCATTTTTTTCCCTCCTAATCTTCCTTGCAATAAATATTCACTAAGTGCCTATTATGAGCCAGATACTGTCAGGGACTAAAATATTTCTTGTACCAAAAGGAGTTAAAAAGATGATTTTTTTTTCCTTGGTGCAATGATGGGAACTTCCAAATGACTGGATAAGGATGTCTTAAATCTTGACAACTTTTCAAGCACAGTTGTATCTAGAGAGGTTGTTGATTATCGTATTCTGGAAACTCAGAAATTCTACTCTTTTCTCCAGTTTTCTCAATTGAAAAATAGGAATACCACTTGTAGAGGCTTATGTTGTATAAATAATTGCAAATATAGTATGCCAAGGGCTTGATGAGAAGGGTGGCAGATGTCTACAGAGAGTAGAATTGTCTGCAGAATCTGTGGCATTTATTGACTCAGGGATCTTTGGGTGTTTGAATGCAAAACCCAGAGAGCTGACCTGTATTTCTCCTGGTGGAAGATGAGCCTTACAATTCAACTCACTGCTTAGAAGGAAATTTAGCTCCCTATGAATTAAGTATACGTTATTGTAATCCTATATCTGAAGCTGAATTTCATTATTTACTCTTATATAGCTGTGTTTAATTCCACTACCTTTACCTATGAGTGACAATACCAAGGGATATTCTCAAATAAGGTGGCCATATTCAAACATTCCACATGAGGATTTGGGAGGCTTTCCTAAGCCAAAATGCTGACGTGGAACATTTATTTGTTGTGTTGCATTTAATTGATATCTTTTCCAACTGAGTGTACAAATGGTCACTTTAATGTTTACACTTGTATGTTTTACTTTAGGTGGAGGGTAAAATAGAGAAATTGATGTCAGCAGCGGACAACTTTCAATGAGAAGAATTTCACTTGGGCATTATTTATGGCTATATGTGAAACAAAGAACCTCTGTTTCTTGTCATTCATTTCTATCTTGGTAGAATTCTGCACTGGGGCCCCAGTCATTTGGCAAATGTATTAATAGTTTTGGTAATGTGACTAATGCTATCCCTCTGTAACAGTAGTTCCATTACTGGCCTTTCCTCAGGCACCCCCACAAAGGTTTATATTTCATCTAAATCAAATTTTGGGTATCATAAACAAAGTGTAGTACAGTGATGGAAATGAATTTATCCATCCATCCATCCATCCATCCATCCATTCATCCATCCATCCATCCATCCATTCATTCATCTTTTCATTCAAGAATGTGGCCTACTATTGGCTAGCCACAGTGGCTCACGCCTGAAATCCCAGCACTTTGGGAGGCTGGGTGGGTCTCTACCAAAAATACAAAATTTAGCTGGGCATGGTGGTGGGCATCTGTAATCCCAGCTACTTAGGAGGCTGAGGCAGGAGAATCATTTGAACCTAGGAGGCGGAGGACGCAGTGAGCCAAGATCACACCATTGCACTCCAGCCTGGGTGAGAAAGCAAGAATCCATGTCAAAAAAAAAATATATGGCCTTCTATGCATCAAACACTGAACTCAGTAGAAATTGCTCTCGAGTTAAAATTTGGTAGCAAATAATGGTATCAGCACCTCCCTGTCTACTCATTTGTAGTCAGTACTCTGGGCTCCCAGCAAGGGGCCCAGGAATAAGAGCATAGAATTCGTATTTCACAGGTGTTAGTGCTTGGAATGATTGATGAAATTTAAATTTGGAATAAAACACCAGCTTTCTAAGGTGTTCATAATCACCTAGATAGTCTGATATTAACCCTTAGATCAGTTTTGGGAAGTAAAGTACAATTTGTCTTTCAGAAGGCCAACAGCTAGATTAGAAGGTTCTGAATTTTGAGCTGTAGTTCATCTTGATACTATTACTAATCAAAGCACCTTCTTCAGTTACTGTGGATGCTTATAAACTGCAGACTGCGTGCAGTTCATCAATTTGGCTGCTTTTCCATAGCTGCTATGAAAATCGCAAACAAAATTGCTTTTCATTTTGCTTTGACAGGCAGTTTTAATTTTATTCATCATTTTAGCAAATTGTATAACATTTCAGTTGTGTGCAGCATTGCTTTTTGTCTTCTTTTTGCACTGTATTTATGCCGAAAATATGAAAACAACAATAAAGAAGACACCAATAATAGCATGTTGTAGTAAAAGGGCTTATTAAAAGGATGTTTTCTGCCTGGGTGAAAAACTTTCTTGAACATGTCATAAATAGTTTATAACACGCAGAGCTACACTTTTATTGTCTGCAGAAGTTGATTGTCTAGCGAGCCACATTTTTAAAATTAAAAAATAATTTTCCTCCCGATTTTGAATTTATGTTTTGTTTACTCAGACCCTTTACACAGTCTAATTAGACAGTGACTACCTATCTGAAGTCATCCTAAAGACCAAGTAAATCTTGGACACACAAGAGAGTTGGGGGTAAGTAGGGAATGTGTTGGTTAGGGAAAGATGGAAGAAGCACATAAAGATTTATCTGAAAACGAAGTATATACATTTTCATTTTCTAGAGAAATTACTGATACCATAACAGCCAATGGGTTGGTTTTATGATGTGCTTCCCTAGCTCTTCATTGTAGTTTCAGCAATATGAGAAGCCCTGCAAGCATGCAATAAAAACAGAGCCAACTTCGTGCTCGCCTTCCTCATTGAAGCCTCTTGCACAAGGCAAGTTCTGTTCGCATAATCACTGAGGGCTGGTGGCATGCTCTCTAACCTTGAATGGGAAGGGATTGGGGAGGGAGGAAAATCCTTTCTGCCAGGGGTTTAAAAGAAAATAATGTTTATTCACAATACTTTTTAGGACATAAAGACTTTTATTTAAGATTTACAAGATTGCTGGTAAGGATGATTCATAACCGAAGTCCAGTTTTCCTTAGGGATTAACCACCATGGTTTGTTTTTTGTTTTTCTAGCATAGCAACTGAATTTCATCATTCATTTTGTCATTTAGCAATAGAAGACAACTTCACCAAAGAAGCTCACAGTACGAGTAAAATTGGAAGTAAATGGAAGCCATATGTTGTTGCTGTAATTTCCAAGGTTAAAAAAGCTATAGTTTTGGCTATTGCCTTTTATTCTAAGTAGAAGGAAGGTAAAAAATGCTTTTATTATCAATAGCCTTAAGTTTTAGAAAACATATTTATTTTGTTAATGGCAGCATGAGGAGCTCATGACCAAA
>JAZHEH010001511.1:1625000-1732500 GCA_036589455.1 Ateles fusciceps
GCTACATTCATAGAGCTATCTCCAGACATTGATTTTTTTATTTTTTAACTGATTCCGTTTAAAAGGGATGAGGTATTAAAACACCAACTGTTTTGGAATTTGGCAAATTATAATAAGATTTTAAACTCAAGTCGATGATGGGGGGGTTCACATCTTTTATTTCTGAAGTTAAAAAGGGTCAGATGTTGTCAAATTTACTCCAATTTACAGTTTCCAGCTGCACATTATTTTCTCTTTTCAATTTAAATTCATGTTCAGCTATTGAATAATGTTCTTGACTTTTTCTGAAAAGCTTTCTAGTGAAACATCAAGACAATGGAATTAATTATACTTAATGTAGACACATAAACTTGGAGGGTGTCTAGTTGGTGTTTTTAAACTAATGTTGTTGTTGATACAGCAAAACCCTGTGAGGGTTTTATAGACATATTTATTGTGGTCCAGTAATGGGAGACCAACCTCAGCTTTTAATTAGCCCGTGTTGGACCAGAGACCAGGGAAGAAGCCCCTGAATTAGACTCGGATTTTGACTCTTGCTAAGTGCTGGCAAATTCAAGGGTTAAGCTTAGAGCACACCAGTCCTCATGAGTAGGAGAGGCAAGAGTGACAATGTATGATGTGCTAAACCAGGTGCCTGAGGTGAAATTCTTCCTTAGACACAAGGAGGCAACTTTTCAAAGTGAGGGGCCTGGTGGAAACTCTTTGCTGAGAAAAAAGATAAGGAGTCGAGGTGCTTGTTGATATGTGTTAGAGGCTCATGCCAGCCCTTCTGTGAGATTTTGGTTGTACTTTCCTTAGACAGAGTACTTGCCCCATCCATTACCCAGAAAGAGGTACCAGCTGCTTCCTGCATAAAGCAGGCACGCTGTGGTTAAAGTCATTCTCTGTACGTTTAATGCATTGGAGGAAAGTGTTTTGTACTTAAGCACTTTAAGTATTCACTGAAACACTTGAATCTGGCTCCCTAAAAATTTTAAAAGCTCTTTTATCTCTACTCCACGTGGTGCCTTTCACTTAGAAATCTTCTGTGTTCTTTGCTTGTCCTTGTCAGTCTGGAAAGTGCTTTATTCTTGCTGGATTTTTTTGTTTTGTTTTTCTTATTTGCAGGTGTCCCTGGTAAAGCCCTAAAGGAAAAAAAAAAAAAAAAGCAGTAGGATTTCTTACTAAAATGATATTTCTATTTTAGGTGTGGCATTTTGTATATAATTTAACTTAATTTTTTTAGGCTTCTGACTAGTCCTTTCAAAAAGATTCCTCTGATGCCCTGTCACATTTGGGATGCAATATTGTTCTTGGCACGTCCACATTGCCTTTCATTTCCCTGTCCCCACCAGGTACTGCCCCCTCCATGCGTGAGCTCACACTTTATTACCTGTGTGCTTGGCCAGCCGGATGGAGTGCCGCTCTGCAGACTTCCTCTTTCCAAACACTGAACTGTGTTATTTCAACACTGGGTCCTGCTTCCCCTAAGGCTTGGGTGTGAAGGACCAGCCTGAACTTTGCTCCCTGGTCTAGCGGCCTGATGTGCTGGTTGCAAGCTGCCTGGCTTTCCTGTGGTTCCTATGTGCGTGTTTCTCACCCTGTCTCTCCTCACTCCTCTCTGGCCCTCCTCTTCTCCTTCATCTCAGCATCTGCCTCCTGCCCAGGTTCTGCCTTCCTACCTGGCTCCAAAGGCATTTGATCTGCACATCCCCCAAGAACAGTTCTGGGATCTTTTGGAAGAAATACCAATACAAATATTCATAGGTGCTCTGTGTTCTCAATTTTACCTTCCAAACTCTAGAAAGTTTAGGAAATGGAGCAGAGGAGTTGTTTTTTGGAAACTTTAGATTCTTAAACAGAATTTTCCTATAGCTCTAAACCAGGAGCAACTTCCTAAAAAAATTACTCTCTTTTCTCAGGAAGGCTGAAAGGGTATTTTCAAGAGTCTGAAAAACAGGATCCCATTTCGAACAAAAGGCAAAAACCTTTGCCTGGATGTGAGAAGATTTTTTTTTTCCTGGTAGTTTTAGGCCAGCGGGATACTAGCAAATGCTAATGAAGTACCACCTGTGATTCCTCCCGTTATTTTTGACCACATGCTTTATTCTAGCCACCTGCCTGATAAGATACTCCAAACTGCACTGGGCAGTCAGAAACCTCCTAAAGCCTTTTTAGTAAGACTGTGTATCATCACATTTATCAAAGGAAAAGTCTCATTGCCTGAGCACAGTTTCTGGCTCCACCTTTTAATAGTCATGTGATTTGGGGAAGTTTCTTGACCTCTTTGTGCTGCTGTATCTGTAAAATGGAGCTAATAATAGTTCCCTTCTCTTAGGGTTCCCTTAAGGAGTAAAGGAGATTACGCATGTCAGACACGGTGTGAGTTTGGAACATAGTGTTCAATGACTGTTAGCCATGATTGTTACTATGTAAAGTAAGTCATTCATAAACTTTTACTGTTTTCCACAGTTCACATTTCCAGTACATGCGTTCTGTGGAACAAACTTCACGACTTGTGATTTGGGTCAGCAAACTCAATTTGGGTCAAACTTGTACTTTAGTTAGAAAGCAAGACCCTCGCACTTGCCGTTTGTGTGCAAGAATGAGGAGGACATTTCCTCTCTCAAGTCTGTTTAGTATTTGTGTTGAATAGCAATAACAGGATCAAAGTAGGTTTACATCAACAATAATTTCCTCACATGTGTTTGAGATTGCTTCTTGCTTTCCTCATTATTTTCTAGTCCTGGTTTTCTTCGAAAAAGTTTCTGCAGATAAAGTACCACGTAAGACGAATAAAGCTGTAGGGAGCATAGGAAATTAAATGGCTGTGGAACACTAATTTATGTATCTCTGGACTCTTCACCTCTAAGTCCATTATTTGTTGATAGGATATAAGAGAAATTTCACAACTGGGAAGTAGAAAATTAGGGCAAGACAGTTATAAGGATTGATTTGCTTAGAATGAATATAAGCAAGGAATTGATAGTATAGGTGGAAAGGGGTTTTGGTGAGAGAGAGACTGAGACAGTATTTAGAAGCCCTTGTCTTGAGTCCTTGTATTTAGGTGATTGAATCTATGGTTTATATTAATATATATTATCCTTGATCAATCCTTGACCTGAATACATTTGAAACAAATATATCTGTAGAAGACTGGGAAAACCTCATTCTTTTCAGTGGGACAATATCATTTACTTTTGCTTTTAATTGTTTTACAGACAAAAGAATTGATCAGAAACAAATAAATGTGATATCAACATTCACGTGTTATTCTTCTAGTTCACCCAAAATCTCACAAGAACTGGATGTGGGCTATACTGTGCCTTCCTTCTTGGTTTCTTCTCAAAGAAGCCTGGAGCCCTTTAGAATCCGCTGGTACTACATGTAGTGCTGGGTCTGACTTGTGTGTGTGTCTGGGATTGAGTAAAGGTGTAGACTCTCATCAGGTAATAATTATGGCATCTGAAACAGGAAAAAGGAGGTGCTACAAAGAGACATTAGAAATAAATCTTGCTCTCTCTGTTTTTATTTTTTACATCCCTTCCCACTCCTGATGAAAACCAAAAGAGAGGGTCTGTTTCTTTGTAAAAGTGTATGAGCGTGTGTGCTTAAACAGAATTGTGGTGTGCCTTCAACGACATCACCTTCACGTCCGCCACTTAATGGTGCTGGTGTTTGTATTATGTGTAGACATTTGAGGCATTTCCCTGGCACTTTCTTCTATTATTTTCAGGGCTGAGAGTGTCGGAGGCAGGACGGCCATCTGTCAAGGCTGGGGGAGTAGGGATGAGGGGGAAATCAGCGTCTGGGTGGTGCCTGTAGAGGAGTGCGGAGTGTGACGTCCTCCAGGGATCCTTCCAGCTCTGAGCCTGTGATTCTGTGAAACAATTTGGCTCTAACGTAGTGCCAGGGACATTTTTTTGAATCCTAATGTGATATCATATCCTTTATCAATATATCGTATCACTGCAGTTTGTGACATTATGCTGTAAAATGCTAGGCCATAAAAGCCTATAATTTATAAGGCTATATTAGGTACTTACTTTATGTATTATAGCCTGATAGCCTTGTAATTCAACATTGCCTATCATTTATTCTATATATAATTCCATGGAGGGTTCTGGTGACATTATAAACCACAAAAGCAGAGCTCAAGTGGTTAGTCATTAGAACCCCAAGATAGAAATACCTCCTATTGCATTATTCAGTATTTATTATTTCCCGTAATGTGAAGTTAAAACACTTGCATATGAAACATTTTCTATTTACATTCCACATCATGGCATTCATATACATGTCAATCAGAAATGCTCTGGTTGAATACCACATCACAACCACACGTAACCTTGTTTTTGTTTGAAATGTATGTTTGTTATACAAGGATGTGTTGTCCATCCCTTTGCAAAACAAGTTTTTCCCCTGGCTGATTATCAAAGAGGAAATTCTGCTGCCCATTCGTTGTGAAGTTTTTTTGTTGCCTATTAAAGAGGAGCCAAGTACATTTGTTTTTGAATGAATTTTAAATCATTCATACAGAGCTTTGTCAAGAATAAATACTCTACGAGGCTCTTTTACACACAAACCACTGTAGTATTGGTCACGGGCCAAAGGCTGTAGTTATACTAACATATGCTGAAATGCATTAGATCATTACCGTAGAATGCTGTAGTATATTTTTATAAGTTGTCTGAGTGTCCAAATTAATTCCATAGTAAGTTTGATTGATGTAATCCTCTTATATAAAGTTGATTCTTGTTGTATAAAACAGTGCCACTCATTCTCTGTTCTTTACTTTCTTCCTCACTACTCCTCGCTACCTTCTCTAGGACATTTTGATTATAGAAGCCATGGGTGGTATGACAGATTATGGTAACAGTGGCATATGGTATATTTCATTTGATTTCAGAATTAAAATTAAGCTTTTTCCTCTCCCTTCCCCCACCAGCTTCTCCACAATTTGTGTAGTTTTTCCTTGAGATTTGCAGGACTAAAGTTTAGAAAAAGAGAAAGATAATCCAAAGTTAATAAAATAACTGAGTTATAAAGCACCTGAAGCCAACCTACTGTAAAAAATGACCTGTTTTATGACATCACTTTATAATAACTATTCACAGTGGCGAGCAAGTCTGTAGAGGATCCGTGGTTATAGTCATTTATTATTTGTTAAAAGTGGAGGAAGAGAGGAGATTTTTTTTTTTTTTAAAGAAGAGGAAAAATTAGAAGCAGGAAGCTGACTGCTTTCACTTTAAATTACAGTGCAATTTCTTTTCTAGCCAGCAAGTGACTTGAAAGTATTGAAAGATAAACAACCTGAGCGGGGGCCTTGGATTCTTGCCATATGCTAGGATCTCAATTAAGGGATGAAATTGCAAGACACTCTTCAGTTTTATCACCAGCAAGGCTGGGTTCTGTGGGTCAGTAAAGCAGGCAAGAGTGGCGGCTATTCGAGGCATGAGCAGAGCTTATGTATAGGGGCATAACTACCTGCATTAGCATTAATGGGACTTAGCAGCACAAATCTCTTCAAATGAAAAAAAAAGACCCCTAAAAGGGAAAAGTGGGTAGAGAGTGGGGGTTAACTTTACTTGAATCTCCTCTTTGTTGGAAATACTTGTCTCTTTTTTCTTTGTCATGTGCTGAGGCATTTACTGATGATTAAGTAACATGAAAATCAGAAATGAAAGAACTTGGATTCTCAGTAGAGGACTGAGATTTTAAGTGCTATTCAAAATACAAGTTGCAGAGAATATTGGAATTACCACGTTTTTGGGTACATGAATAGCGATTCTCTCCATCTGAGCACTCATTTGCATTGCCTGTGCTGTCATATTTTGCTGTGGCACCATTTTCTCTAAGTATTGCATTATTGACTTAAAAGGTGTCATTTTCCAAATGTGATGGAGGTAAGGAAGTACATTTTCCTTATTTCATAATTTGCACACAGATTGAAGAAGACTTACCATTGTCACGAAATTTGGATATGATGGATCTTGTATTTTAACTGGATTGTGGGTGTAGGGAAATCTACCAGTACATTAATTTTAATGGAAGATTGTGGCATCCTTGAAAAATATTTTGAAAGTTAAGTCATGTTAATTTCCTTCCGTATTTCTTTCCTCCTGTTCCTTAAGGCCTGATCGTCTTTGACTCCTTACTCTTCTGTGCCATCAAGGATAACTGTTAAATCAAGATAATTGTGTTTATATTTAGTATGGTGCTCTTCACGCATAAAGTATAGCGCAGATACTAACTTATCTGATTCAGAGCTGAAACTAAATAACTTAGTGAAATGCTAATTTTCTTTTAGGTGTGTTCCCCCCCAGAAAGATAAGGTAAATGACATAAAATACACACACCCATTCTTCCACTGAGCCTTTGGAACTCAGGTCTCTGTCAGTACAATGATTTATGCGTATTTTACTTAATAGTTGAGGCTCCGGGTTTCACTTTGATGTGACTCCACTACGGATGTTTAACTTAAAAACCCAAGTTAGATTTATGTAGGTTTTCTTTCTTTTTTTTTTTTTTTTGCCTTAAGCTTAACTTTCTCTTACTTGATGTATATGAAAAACTAGCTGGTTGGTGGCAATAGGAAAGGAAAATAACATTGTTTTAAAGCCAGATTTTGCCGTGGTGAAATGAATAAGGAAAGATTGAAAAATTATAATATCTGATGAACTTTTGCTCTGAATAAATGTATAATGTTTATATTCCCTTTTTCAGACATTCAGATGTAATAGGTACACTTTTTTTGTTGTTTTTGAGACAGAGTCTTGCTCTGTCATTCAGGCTGGAGTGCAGTGGCACAGTTTTGGCTCACTGCAACCCCTGTTTCCCAGGTTCAAGCGATTCTCCTGCCTTAGCCTTCTGAGTACCTGGGATTACAAGTGTGTGCCACCACACTCAGCTAATTTTTGTATTTTTAGTAGAGATGAGGTTTCATCATTTTGGCCAGGCTGGTGTCGAACTCCTGACCTTAGGTGTTGCGCCCGCGTTGGTCTCCCAAAGTGCTGGGATTACAGGCATGAGCCGCTATGCCCGGCCTGATGTAATACATACATGCACTTATTAATGATAATATCCAAACCCATTTAACTTTCAGTTTAGAATTAACCATCACAGATTCTGTGTGTTATTTTATTTTTTATTTTAATTTATTTTTATTATACTTTAAGTTCTGAGATACATGTGCAGAACGTGCAGGTTTGTTACATAGGTGTATACACGCGCCATAGTGGTTTGCTGCACCCATCAACCCATCATCTACATTAGGTATTTCTCTTAATGCTGTCCCTTCCCTACCCCCTACCCCCGACACACCCTGGTGTGTGATGTTCCCCTCCCTGTGCCCATGTGTTCTCATTGTTCAACTCCTACTTATGAGCGAGAACATGCGGTGTTTGGTTTTCTGTTCTTGTGTTAGTTTGCTGAGAATGATGGTTTTCAGCATCATCCAGGTCCCTGTAAAGGACATGAACTCATCTTTTTATATGGCTGCATAGTATTCTTTGATATATATGTGCCACATTTTCTTATCCAGTCCGTCATTGATGGGCATGTGGGTTGGTTTCAAGTCTTTGCTATTGTGAACAGTGCTGCAATAAACATACAGGTGCATATGTCTTTATAGTAGAATGATTTATAATCTTTTGGGTATATAGCCAGTAATGGGATTGCTGGGCCAAAATGTAAAATTAAGGTAAACTAAATGTATCTGTGTTCATAAGACTTCACTAACTTCTTCACAGATATAAAATAGAAAGTGATGTACCCACATTAATGAGGCTTTGGAAGGGGCAGTGTAAAAATGAAGCATAGGATGTGTCTTAAAACACAGATTGGTTTCAGGGGAGCTTTCTTTCCTTAAATTAGGCAGGCGGCATTAATGCATTATGCTTCGATGTTCAGGGAGGTGGGACCCCTAAGTACTTCCTTTGCTGTCCAAATATCCATTCTAAGTGAGCTCTTTCTCTGTCTATCTCCATGTATTCAGCATTAAAGTGATATTTTACATTGCTTAAAAATCATGTGAGTGTTTGTTGCTGTCTGTGTAGGAAGGAAATAAATCAAGGGCTTTTGTGGGATTTAAAGTTCTTCCCAAGAGAAAAGAGCTAATATTAAGACCTTCACAAGTGGGATTAATTTCGTATCTCTCTCAGGAATCTATTGGGTATTATATTTATACATTATAAAATGTGTTTTGATATGCCTTAAATTAATATTTTTCTATCTGCAGGGTGAACGTGAAGGTAGCACTTTCTTTCTGGGGTGGGCGGAGGGGGGAGAAAGGGAAGGAAAGAGAGAAGTGATGAAGCCCCCTCATTGCTGTGCATAAGAGCATGCATGTTATTGGTCCCATATTGATCATTTTCTGTGATGCCCTGAGTGGCCTCACAGGCACAGTTTACCTGTGTGGTGGCACCAAAAGGAAAAAAATCTCTGCTTTTTCCCACGATCACTGTTCAAATTTTACTTTTATAAGTTAGCCCTTAAAAGTAAGCTCTTTTTGCACATGGTGCTGGTGGCTGATTGCCAAACTTCATGCTTCTCCGCCATGAATAGCAGCTTCCCTGGACGTCTTTTAGCAGATGCTGTCAACTCATCACCTTTCTCTCACTCCCCTCACACTGCCTTCATGGATCACTGCATATGCTGGTGCTCATGTGTCAAGGGGAAGGGCACAGCTGCAAGAAGGGTCACCCCTGGAGGCTCAAGCTTCCTGTCTCCGTGGCGTAGGCAATCCTGGTCAGTCTAGCCCTGTGACCTGTTTCCCCTTCCTTTCCTTAGATTTGTTTGGCAGGAAAGCCCATTGGCCCCAGTGCAGAACACTAAACCTTGGCTGATGGGGGGAGAAGGAAAGAGGGAGGGAGCAATCCCTGAAAATGCAGTAGCTTGTCATCATGTGGATATAGTGTGGGTAATCAAAATGTATATTTTGAAAGTATGATGTGTTTCTTGCTGTCTGGTTAATAATATTTGTTATGTTAAGAGTAAATGGGTAGGCGTGCTACACATAATGTCATTACCGCATGAGTGGGTGCCCGGATGGCCAATAAATCAAAGTGTAAAGATTCTCTGCATTTGTTTTCATTTGTTCGTGAGTTTGCGTTCATCTTAACTACTCAGCCAGCTATAGCTCTAGATTAGAGTAAAACATGCTTCTTTGTCCCCTTTTAGTGATGTCCTTGGCTTCACCTTCCTATTTTTTTTTTTTAATTTTTGTTCCATAAGTTGTATTGGAAGAAGTGTTAAAGTTCATCCCTTTACAAAACCTCAATACGTGATAGAAAGGTTTACTCAAATGCCTGTCATATTCTTGGAAGTTTTATCACAGCAGGATCCAGTAGCCCCACAAATCGGCAGGAAATCCACTGTAAATTTTTCAGTACCTTGATGATTGAGTGTTTGCACGATAGCAAGGTTTTTTGGTAATATTTTATAGGTTGGATAAGGAATTTGTTTTGAATGAAAGCCCAGCTAAGGTTTGTAAGTTTTTTTCTTTTTCTTCCTTATTTCTGTCCCCCCCCATCCCCTTTGGGGGATGAAACATTTTTTTTCTCTGTACTTTGATGCTTGGTTGAACAGTAGGATATTGAGGTACTTGCCATGCCTGATGGTCATAAAGTTAAATATACAACAATGAGAAAGGAATCTAGGGGACAAGCCATAAGTCCCACAACATACTTTAAGATACTGTAAATATATTCAAATGACAACTCTCCCATCCACTAGACACAACATCTTATTTCATTCTGTAAACAAGTCTGAAGAGTGCCCCAAGAATTTTACATTGAATGTCTGGCGGTATGCAAGTATTTCTTCATTATTCCAAAGTACCTGCCCACAACTGTATCATAAAAATGAGTAGATTCAGCTCTATTGAACTTTGTTACATTTTCCTTCCAATGAGACTATCCCTGTTTCCTTTTTGTTGTGTTGGTAGATTCTCCCTTTTTCTGTAATATATAATCTTTGAAAATGTTTGTCAATGAAATGTTATTTATATGCCATTAACCTCTAATAAATACCAGATGTTTAATTGTATTCAACACTGGTAATAGTCTGCTTTTTTTTTTTTCCTTTTTAAATTATACTTTAAGTTCTGGGATACATGTGCAGAACATGCAGATTTGTTAAAGAGGTACACTCGTGCCATGATGGTTTGCCACACCTGTCAACCCGTCGTCTGCACTAGGTATTTCTCCTAATGCTATCCCCTCCCATAACCCATCAACCCATGACAGGCCCTAGTGTTTGATATTCCCCTAACTGTGTCCATATGTTCTCATCGTTCAACTCCCATTTATGAGTGAGAACATGCAGTGTTTGGTTTTCTGTTCCTGTGTTAGTTTGCCGAGATTGATGGTTTCCAACTTCATCCATGTCCCTGCAAAACACATGAACTCATCCTTTTTTATGGCTGCATAGTATTCTATGGCATTTATGTGCCACATTTTCTTTATCCAGTCTATCATTGATGGGCATTTGGGTTGGTTCCAAGTCTTTGCTATTGTGAATAATGCTGCAATAAACATACATGTGCATGTGTCTTTATCGTAGAATGATTTATAATCCTTTGGGTATATACTCAGTTATGGGATTGCTGGGTCAAATGGTATTTCTGGTTGTAGATCCTTGAGGAATCTCCACACTGTCTTCCACAATGGTTGAACTAATTTACACTCCCCACCGACAGTTTAAAAGTGTTTCTATTTCTCCACGTCTTCTCCAGCATCTGTTGTTTCCTGACTTTTTAATAATCACCATTCTAACTGGCGTGAGATGATATCTCATTGTGGTTTTGATTTGCATTTCTTTAGTGACCAGTGATGATGAGCTTTTTTTCATGTTTGTTGGCCACATAAATGTCTTCTTTTGAAAATTGTGTGTTCATATCCTTTGCCTACTTTTTGATAGGGTCATTTGTTTCTTTTTCTTGTAAATTTAAGTTGCTTGTAGATTCTTGATATTAGCCCTTTGTCAGATGGATGGATTGCAAAAATTGTCTCCCATTCTGTTGGTTGCCTGTTCACTCTATCTGATGATAGTTTTTTTTTTTTGTTTTTTTTTTTTTTTTGCTGTGCAGAAGCTCTTTAGTTTAATTAGATCCTATTTGTCAATTTTGGCCGTCGTTGCCATTGCCTTGGTGTTTTAGTCATGAAGTCTTTGTCCATGCCTATATCCTGAATGGTATTGCCTAGGTTTTCTTCTAGGGTTTTTATGGTTTTAGGTGTTTTAAGCCTTTAATCCATCTTGAGTTAATTTTTGTATAAGGTATAAGAAAGGGGTCCAGTTTCAGCTCTCTGCATATGGCTAGCCAATTTTCCCAACACCATTTATTAAATAGGGAATCCTTTTCCCATTGCTTATTTTTGTCAGATTTGTCAAAGATCAGATGGTTGTAGATGTGTGGCATTATTTCTGAGGCCTCTGTTATGTTCCATTGGTCTATATATCTGTTTTGATACCAGTACCAAGTTGTTTTGGTTACTGTAGCTTTGTAGTATAGTTTGAAGTCAGGTAGGGTGATGCCTCCAGCTGTATTCTTTTTGCTTAGGATTGTCTTGGCTGTGTAGGCTCTTTTTTGGTTCTATTTGAAATTTAAAGTACTTTTTTCTAATTCTGTGAAGAAAGCCAATGGTAGCTTGATGGGGATAGCATTGGATCTATAACTTACTTTGGGCAGTATGGCCTTTTTCACAGTATTGATTCTTTCTATCCATGAGCATGGAATTTTTTTCCAAGTGTTCGTGTCCTCTCTTATTTCCTTGAGTGGTGGTTTGTAGTTCTCCTTGAAGAGGTCCTTCACATCCTTGTAAGTTGTATTTCTAGGTATCTTATTCTCTTTGTAGCAATTGTGAATGGGAGTTCACTCGTGATTTGCTCTCTGTTTTTCTATTATTGGTGTCTAGGAATGCTTGTGATTTTTGCACATTGATTTTGTATCCTGAGACTTTGCTGAAGTTGCTTATCAATTTAAGGAGGTTTGGGGCTGAGACAATGGGGTTTTCTAAATATACAATCATGTCATCTGCAAACAGAGACAATTTGACTACCTCTCTTCCTGTTTGAACACCCTTTATTTCTTTCTCTTGCCTGATTGCCCTGGCGAGAACTTCCAGTACTGTGTTGAATAGGAGTGGTGAGAGAGGGCATCTTTGTCTTGTGCTGGCTTTCAAACGGAATGCTTCCAGCTTTTGGCCATTCAGTATGATATTGGCTGTGGGTTTGTTGTAAAAAGCTCTTACTATTTTGAGATACGTTCCATTAATACCTAGTTTATTGAGAATTTTTAGCATGAAGGGGTGCTGAATTTTATTGAAGGCCTTTTCTGCATCTATTGAGATAATCATGTGGTTTTTGTCATCGGTTCTTCTTACGTGATGGATTGTGTTTATTGATTGTGTATGTTGAACCAGCCTTGCATCCCTGGGATGAAGCTGACTTGATCGTGATGGATCAGCTTTTGATGTGCTGCTAGATTTGGTTTGCCAGTATTTTATTGAGGATTTTAGCATTGATTCTCATCATGGATATTGGCCTGAAATTTTCTTTTTAAGTTGTGTCTCTGCCAGGTTTTGGTATCAGGATAATGTTGGCCTCATAAAATGAGTTAGGGAGAAGTCCTTCTTTTTCTGTTGTTTGGAATCATTTCAGAAGAAATGGTACCAGCTCCTCTTTGTACCTCTGGTACAATTTGGCTGTGATTCCATCTGGTTGTGGGTTTTTTTGGTTGGTAGGCTATTAATTACTGCCTCATTTTCAGAACTTGTTATTGGTCTATTATGGGATTCAGCTTCTTTCTGATTTAGTCTTGGGAGGGTGTGTGTGTCCAGGAATTTATCAGTTTCTTCTAGATTTTCTAGTTTATTTGCGTAGAGATGTTTATAGTATTATCTGATGGTAGTTTATATTACTGTGGAATCAGTGGTGATATCCCCCTTTATCATTTTTTGTTGTGTCTATTTGATTCTTCTCTCTTTCTTCTTTATTAGTCTGACTAGCTATCTATTTTGTTAATCTTTTCAAAAAGTCAGCTCCTGGATTCATTGATTTTTTGAAGGGTTTTTTGTGTCTCTGTCGCCTTCAGTTCTGCTCTGATCCTAGTTATTTCTTGTCTTTTGCTAGCTTTTGAATTTGTTTGCTCTTGCTTCTCTAGTTCTTTTAATTGTGGTGTTAGGGTATTGATTTTAGATTGTTCCTGCTTTCTCCTGTGGGCATTTAGTGCTATAAATTTCCTTCTAAACACTGCTTTAGCTGTGTCCCAGAGATTCTGGTACTTGTGTCTTTGTTCTCATTGGTTTGGAAGAATTTATTTATTTCTGTCTTAATTTTATTTTTTACCCAGTAGTCATTCAGGAGGAGGTTGTTCAGTTTCCATGTTGTTGTGCGGTTTTCAGTGAGTTTTTTAATCCTGAAATCTGATTTGATTGCACTGTGGTCTGAGAGATTGTTTGTTATGATTTCTGTTCTTTTGCCTTTGCCGAGGAGTGTTTTACTTCTGATTATGTGGTCAGTTTTAGAATAGTGTGATGTGGTGCTGAGAAGAATGTGTAGTCTGTTGATTTGGGGTAGAGAGTGATGTAGATGTCTATTAGGTCCACTTGGTTCAGAGCTAAGATCAAGTCCTGAATATCCTTGTTGATTTTCTGTCTCGTTGATTTGGCTAATATTGACAATGGGATGTTAAAGGTCTCCTACTATGATTGTGTGGGAGTTGAAGTCTCTTTGTAGATCTCTAAGAACTTGCTTTATGAATCTGGTTGCTCCTGTATTGGGTGCATATATATCTTGTTGCATTGATTCCTTTACCATCATGTAATGCCCTTCTTTGTCTTTTTTGATCTTTGCTGGTTTAAAGTTTGTTTTATCAGCAACTAGGATTGCAACCCCTGCTTTTTCTTTTTTGCTTGGTAAATATTCCTCCATCCCTTTACTTTGAGCCTGTGTGTGTCTTTGCACATGAGACAGGTCTTCTGAATACAGCACACTGATGGGTCTTGACTCTTTATCCAATTTGCCAATCTGTGTCTTTTAATTGGGACAGTTAGCCTGTTTACACTTAAGGTGAATATTGTTATGAGTGAATTCGATTCTGTCATTATAATGCTAGCTGGTTATTTTTCCCGTTAGTTGATGCAGTTTCTTCATAGTGTCGATGGTCTTTACAATGTCATATATTTTTGCAGTGGCCGATACCGGTTGTTCCTTTCCATGTTTAGTGCTTCCTTCAGGAGCTCTTGTAAGGCAGGCCTGGTGGTGACAGAATCTCTCAGCCTTTGCTTGTCTGTAAAGGATTTTATTTCTCCTTTGCTTATGAAGCTTAGTTTGACTGGATATGAAATTCTGAGTTGAAAATTCTTTTCTTTAAGAATGTTGAATATTGGCCCCTGTCCTCTTCTGGCTTATAGAGTTTCTGCATAGAGATCCACTGTTAGCCTGGTGGGCTTCCCTTTTTGGGTAACCCGCCCTTTCTTTGTGGCTGCCTTTAACATTTTTTTCTTTATTTCGACCTTGGCGAATCTGACAATTATGTATCTTGGGGTTGTTCTTCTGGAGGAGTATATTGGTGGTGGTCTCTGTATTTCCTAAATTTGAATGTTGGCTTGTCTTGCTAGGTTGGGGAAGTTTTCCTGCGTAATATCCTGAAGAGTGTTTTCTAACTTGGTTCTATTCTCCTGGTTACTTTCAGGTACACCAGTCAAACGTAGGTGTGGTCTTTTTACATAGTCTCATATTTCTTCGAGGCTCTTTTTGTTCCTTTTCATTTTTTTTCTTCTAATCTTGCTTTCTTGCTTTATTTCCTTGAGTTGATCTTCACTCTCTGATATCCTTTCTTTCACTTGATTGATTTGGCTATTGATACTTTTGTATGCTTCATGAAGTTCTCATGCTTTGTTTTTCAGCTCCATCAGGTCATTTATCTCCAAACTGGTTATTCTAGTTGGCAATTCCTGTAACCTTATTTCAAGGTTCTTAGCTTCCTTGCATTGGGTTAGAAGATGCTCCTTTAGCTGGGAGGAGTTTGTTATTACTCACCTTCTGAAACCTACTTCTGTCAGTTTGTCAAACTCATTCTCTGTCCAGCTTTGTTCCCTTGCTGGCAAGGAGGTGTGAGTCTTTGGAGGAGAAGAGGTGTTCTGTTTTTTGGAATTTTCAGCCTTTTTGCTGTGGTTTTTCTTCATTTTTGTGGATTTATCTGCCTTTGGTCCTTGATTTTGGTGACCCTCGGATGGGGTTTTGAGTGGACATCTTTTTTGTTGATGTTGATGCCATTCCTTTTTATTTGTTCATTTTCCTTTCAACAGTCAGGCCCCTCTGCTGCAGGTCTACTGGTATTTGCTGGAGGTCCACTCCAGACCCTGTTTGCCTGGGTATCACCAGCAGAAGTTGCAGAACAGCAAAGGTTGCTGCCTCTTCCTTCCTCTGGAAGCTTTGTCCCAGGGGGCACCTGTCAGATGCCAGCTGGAGCTCTTCTGTATGAGGTGTCTGTCGACCCCTGGTGAGAGGTGACTCCCCCATCTGGAAGTACAGGGGTCAGGGGCCCACTGGAGGAGGCAGTCTCTCCCTTAGCAGAGCTTGAGCTTTGTGCTGGGCAGTCTGCCGCTCTCTTCAGTGCCGGCAGACAGGGATATTTAAGTCTACTGAAACTGCACCCACAACCGCCCTTTCCCCCCTGCTGCTTTGTCCAGGGAGTTGGGAGTTTTATCTGTAAGTCCCTGACTGGGCCTGCTGGGTTTCTTTCAGAGAGGAGGAACCTAGAGAGGCAGTCTGGCTACAGCGGCTTTGGGGAGCTATGGAGGGCTCTGCCCAGTTGGAACTTCCCAGTGGCTTTGCTTACACAGCAAGGGGAAAACTGCCTACTCAAGCCTCAGTAATGGCGGACTCCCCTGCCCCCACCAAGCTCGAGTGTCCCAGATGGACATCAGACTGCTGTACTGGCAGCAAGAATTTCAAGCCAGTGGATCTTAGCTTCCTGGGCTCAGTGGGGGTGGGATCCGCTGAGCTAGACCACTCCGCTCCCTGGCTTCAGTCCTCTTTCCAGGGGGAGTGAACGGTTTTGTCTCACTGGCGTTCCAGGCACCACTTTCGTATGAAAAAAAAAATCCTACAGCTAGCTTGGTGTCTGCCCAAACCACCACCCAGTTGTGTGCTTGAAACCCAGGGCCCTGGTGGTGTAGGCACCTGAGGGAGCCTCCTTGTCTGTGGGTTGGGAAGAGCATGGGTAAAGTGTAGTGTCTGGGCTGGATAGCACTGTCCCCGACAGCACAGTCCCTCATAGCTTCCCTTGGCTAGGGGGAGGGAGTTTTCTGACCACTCGCGCTTCCAGGGTGAGACGGCACCCCACCCTGCTTCGGCTCGCCCTCCATGGACTGCACCCACTATGTAACCAGTCCCAATGAGATGAGCTGGGTACTTTAGTTGGAAATGCAGAAATCATCTGCCTTCTGCGTTGATACCGCTGGGAGGTGCAGACCAGAGCTGTTTCTGCCATCTCAATAGTCTGTATTTTATGTAGTTAGATAACAGCACAGTAACAACTTACCTGATAGTCAGCTGACCCTGGGAGGATTTGGTCATCAGACCCAGAAGTTAGAAGAGACCCCTGTCTGTTCATGTAACATCTACATAGGAGAGGATCTCCAGTTTCCATTAAGCCCAGCTGAAATCATCACCATGACTACTGACTATGTTGGAGGAATTCTTGTGTGTATGCCAGTTCCTTGGTATTCCTTGAATAAGGAAATTCCTTAACAGCAAAAGAACCTCCTCACTCCAGGATCAATAATTCTTATAGTAGAGACTCAGGAGGCCAAATTATCAATGCGTCTGCACCGTGGAAGAAAGTTCTTCCCTTGCTCTTTGGAAGTGAAGAAACAGCGGATAAGGAGAGGTAGATTCCACGTTCAAATCTTCCACTAACTATCTCTAAGCTTGCCTGAGTTGTTTAATTTTTTTTTGCCTTCAACTTCATTGTCTGTGAGATGATACCTTTGAACTGTTAGGATCCTTTCTGCCCTGAAGTTCTGTAGTTCAACCTAAACTTTAAAAAATTGGTTTTTTATTAATAATAGAAAACTGTACTTACCCTAACCCTAAATTAGCCATCATGGACAGGTGGCAGATTTCTTATAATAAGGCCTCCACAAGATGCAACACTGTGATTGAAACTTTTAAAAAGTAAAACAAGCACTCCTAGCTAATTTTAAAACATAATATCTTATGAACAATCCATATATACTAAGTAGTTATAACAAATAGTTGTTTTTTTTAAGAAAGAAAGAAAAGAAAAAAGAGAAAGAGAAAAAGAAGGAAAAAAAAAAAGAAAGAAAGAAAGGGAGAAAGAAGAAGAAAAAGAGGGAGAGAGAACGTGAATCTTGCTCTATTGCCCAGGCTAGAATGCAGTCTAAAAATGGGTATTGAAAACCTCTTTATACTAATAATTGTGTTATGCAATGGAGACAGGAAGGAATAAGGGAGGAAAATAACAAACAGCCAACCAATATTTCATTTAAACCTATGGAATGCTATGCAATTGCTGGGGAGTGATTTACTTCCAATTATGTGGTGACTTTTAGAATAGATGTGAAGTGTTACTGAAAAAAATGTATGTTTTATAGATTTGGAGTAGAGAGTTCTGTAAATGTTTATTAAGTTTACTTGTTCCAGGTCTGAGTTCAAGTCCCGGTTATCCTTTTTAACATTCTGTCTCATTGATCTGTCCAATATTGACAATGTAGTGTTAAAGTTTCCCACTATCATTGTGTGGGAGTCCAAGTCTCTTTGTAAGTCACCAAGAAGTTGCCCTATGTACCTGGGTGGCTCCTGTATTGGGTGTGCATACACTTAGGATCGTTAGCTCTTCCCGTTACATTTATCCCTCTACCATTATGTAATGTCCTTCTTGTCTCTTTTGATCTCTGTTACTTTAAAGTCTATTTTATCAGAGAAGAGAATTGCAACTCCTGCTTTTTTTTTTTTTTTTTTTGCTCTCCATTTGGTTGGCAAATCTTCCTCCATCCCTTTGTTTTGAGTCTCTGTATATCCTTGCATGTGATAGTTATATAGTTCTCTCTATGTTCTACACTCTAAATACTATGCATACCCTTTTAGTAATCTGATTTAAGTATTATTATGATTACCTTTTTACAGCTGGTAAAGCTGTGGACCATAACAGTCAAGTAACTTGTCCAAAGTATCATAAACAGTGAATGATGAAGCTCAGGTTTCAACTTAGGCATCCTGCCTCCAGATTCCATGCCCTTGATTCCTATGCTAGGTTCCTTCTCAAACAACCATATTTTTCTTTTGGCTTTCTGTTGCTGCTACTGACATTGATGACTGTGAAAAGAAGTTTGACCTTTTAAATATCTGCGTATATGGAATTGGAGTGAGGGAAGCTATCCAGTAGGGCTAGCCTGCTTGTATTGTGGCTGTGTATCAAAATTTATTTTCTAGTACCTTCGTCTTTTAAAATTAAATGTTACAGAGATTTAAATTTCATTAAGTTATTTTTTTTGTTGTTTTTTGAGACGGGGTTTCACTCCTGTTGCCCAGGCTGGAGCACAAGGGAGCGATGTTGGCTCACTGCAACCTTTATATCCAGGGCTCAAGTGATTCTCCTGCCTTAGTGTCCCAAGTAGCTAGGACTACAGGTGCATGCCACTGTGCCCAGCTAATTTTTGTATTTTTTGTAGAGACAGGGTTTCACCATGTTGTCCAGGCTGGTCTTGAACTCCTGGACTCAAGTGATCCACCTGCTTCTGCCTCCCAAAGTGCTGGGATTACAGGCATGAGCAACCATGCCTGGCCTAAACTTTATTAAGATTTATAGTATTTCTTAAGTACCTTTCAGAAGGCTAAATTGTGATCAGTCATTCACAAGTCAGTAAATCAGAAACTAATTTACTCAGATTGCTTTCTTTTCTTTTCCCTTAAAATTGTTTTTAATTTTTAACTTTTGTGGGTACATAGTAGGGATACATGAGATGTTTCGATACAGGCATGCAATGTGAAATTAGCACATCATAAAGAGTGGGGGATCCATCCCCCTCAAGCATTTATCGACTGAGTTGCAAACAATCCGATTATACTCTTTTTATTTTAAAATACACAGTTTTTATTGACTGTAGTCACCCTGTTGCACTGTCAAATACTAGGTCTTATTCATGCTTTCTTTTTTTTTTTTGTACCTGTTAAGCATCTCCACCTTTCCCCCCAGACCCCTAGTACCTTTCCCAGCCTCTGGTATCTATCTACGTGAGTTCAGTTATTTTGATTTTTAGCTTCCACAAATAAGTGTGAGCACGAAATGTTTGTCTTTCTGTGCCTGGCTTGTTTCACTTAACATATGATCTCCAGTTCCATCCATGGTATTGCAAATGACAGGTTCTTATCCTTTATGTCTGAATAGTACTCCATTGCGTATACATACCACATACTCCTTTCACATTCATCTGTCAGTAGACACTTAGGTTGCTTCCAAATCTTAGCTATTGTCAACAGTGCTGCAACAAACATAGGAGTGCAGATATCTCTTTGATTTACTGATTCCTTTCTTTTCTTTCTTTTTTTTTTTTTTTGAGATGGAGTCTTGCTCTGTCTGCCAGGCTGGAGTGCAGTGGCACGATCTCAACTCACTGCAACCTCCACCTCCCGGGTTCAAGCGATTCTCCTGCCTCAGCCTCCCAAATAGCTGGGATTGCAGGCACCTGCCACCGTGCCTAACTAATTTTTATATTTTTTAGTAGAGATGGGGTTTCACCTTTCTTTTGGTTATATACCCTGCAGTGGGATTGCTGGATCATATGGTAGCTCTATTTTTAGTTTTTTGAGGAACCTCCAAACCGTTCTCCGTAATTGTTTTACTAACAGATTGTTTTCCTTTCAGTGCTGGAGAACAGTCCTATTGAGGGAACAGGAAGTGGGAAAAAATGAGGAGGATGGATATATAGAGAGCTTTGCAGGTGTCCGAATAAATATCTGATAGAGTTTCTTAGAGGGAGATCTTAGGACACTATGAGGGTTCTGATATTAGGCGGAGAGAGAAACTGGGTAACAGTAATTAAGTTCAGGAAAGAGAGCAGGAATGTTTACAATAACTTTATTTATTGTAAATTCTACCAAAAGCCAGTCCTCAGTCCAAGAAAGGGAGAGACAAAGATCTAATTATCCTCTTTCTTCTTTATCTTCTTTGGCCTCTGCTTTTTGTCCCACATTTGTTGTTCCCAACAGTCAACACCTGAACGAGTATTTTGAACAAGTAGTTTGAATTAAGTTAGGTTGCAGCTTGTAAGTGTTTAAGATGGGGGAATGGAGGATGGTGCTGTTAAGTCACCGGAAATTTAGATATTTGTTTAATATTTTTAAAAATATATGTCATGTATAACAGTTGACTTACCAACACAGTTTTAGAAGGAAACCTATTAAAACCTAATAATAATAGTTATGCTTTGTTGCTTAATGAAGCTGTTTATTTCCCCCCCTGGTGATACTTGGTTTCCATTATTTTCATCTGGAGGAATGTGCTGTTATTTTCCTGCAGACTTTTTCCTTCCTTTCCTCCTTTCTGTCATACTTGGTGTTTCTCTCCCTGTGTTCTTTTCCTTTTCATGGTGTCCATATTTTCCCTCCTCCTTCCTGAAACTGCTTCTGTTTTTTCCCTCTATTTCACCCTGTTTTCTTTTCTCTCACAAAGTATCTAATCATAGTTCGTTGATTTAGCTAACAAATAAGTAGAACTTTTGGGCTTTTGTTTAATTAACAATGAAAATTACTGAAAGAAATAACATAAAAATAAACATGAAGATGTAAATGACACCCCATAAAATTTGATTTTGAATGAAATTGACAGAGGAATGAGATCTTGACAAAATGTAATTCTTCAAAATTTAAATCACTAAAATTGAACTTGGTGGAAATATTGATCTTAGAAAACTCATAATATGTTTAATATGGACAAAATTTTGATAAATGAATCAAATTATCATCATATAATTTTAATAATGATCTGATCCCAGTGAAAGTAATTTCAGTGAAACAATTAAAATGGGAAAAAATAGTGTGGTTAATTGTGCTGTATAAGAAATTGTTGAAGGAATTTAATCAACTCAGTCTGAGTATATTCCAGAAATTTGTTAATGATAAAAATAGATCTGTATTGACAAAATTCTGTGTAAAGTGCTTGTATTCAACATTCTAAGACTCAAAATGCTGGAACAAAATGGCAGAGTAAAAATACCAGGAATGAATATCCTGATCCGCTCATTTAATTCTCATAGCTCTACAAATTAGGGTAATAGTTTCCAGAAATACAAGAGTAATTGCTGTCCAAAGAGTTTAGGTTGGTAACTGCTTGAACCAGGTACCTGATTTCAATTCATCACAATAATGACAGTACCACACCTTTTTATGGTATCTATCTGGAAAGAGTAAAACACTTTGGATATAAAAAGATTTTATTACATGACAAAATTTAGCACTGGTAAATTTCAAATAGTTATACTATCACAGGTATAAGTGTGATATTCTAATGAAAATGCTAATAACCTATTTAATCATTCTTACAAATAGGTTAGGAAAGTTACATGGTGAAACCCCATCTCTACTAAAAATACAAAAATTAGCTGGGCATGGTGGCAACTGCCTGTAATCTCAGCTACTTGGGAGGCTGAGGCAGAAGAATCACTTTAACCTGGGAGGCGGAGGTTGCAGTGAGCCGAGATTGAGCCACTGCACTCCAGCCTGGGCGACAAGAGTAAAACTTCGTCTCAAAAAAAAAAAAGAAAGAAAAAAGAAAGTTATTGATCTAACATTTTTTCCCCATCAATCAGAGTAACTGTGATAATATATCTTGATCACGGTCTGAATCAATGGTTTGAAGAATGGATGAAATTAGTGTCTCCCATATGTCAGGCACTGGGAGCTAAATTTAAATATCAAAGTTACCTTCTAATTCTGGATACTTTAATAAACTTTTGTCCTGGGGTTCAATGAGACTCATTCTGACCTTGGTTTTGATTAAGAGATTTGAAATTTGTGAGAAGATAGTCTTGAAATCTAAAACAGTGCCTAGCTACTAGTGGTTTATTGAGAATGGTCCCAGCCAATAATTACAAAACAGAAGAGATATTTCACTGGCCACTTCTAGTACTCTGCTCTCTCCTGCTTCACAGTTACTCACGAGTGGTATCGAAGTTGACGTTCAGATAACGTTTGCAATAGGCAAAGCTGCTTCTTGGCAGTGTCTTCACTCTATTCCACAGCCCTTTTCTCCCTCCTGATTATCTCTAAAGCTCTCTTGGCTTATCAGGTGCTCAAACCATCCCAGACTTACCCTGGGATATCCTTTAAGACATCCCCCACATGACAGGTATAAATGACCCCTTATTCTTAACCCACTGCACCAGGCAGCACTCCTGTCTCTTTAATGTGATCCATTTTAGCCAGGTATTGACACTGTGGTCTTATTTCTCCTTGTGTTTATTTGCCATATCAAAAAACTTACCACTTTATTATTTTGATAATTTGTTTATTGCTTTTCTTACCCATGAGTTTCATGAGGGCAGAGATTATGTTTTTCTCTAATCATAGTAGATGATCAGTAAATGTTTATAGAATGACGAAATGAATTCCCACTTAGAGCAAATTCATACTAAGATGTGAATAACCAACATAGTTAATATTCCCAGATGTTTTTGCACTTTCAAAACAAAAGATCTACTTCAAAAAAATAATTTGTGGTCTTCAAGTAGTGTAACAAAATGGAAAAAAATCATTCAAGTACTGTGGGGAAAGATATTTTGGGGTACAGGAATTTCTGTAAAAGGGTACTACACCATGTGGATGTAAAACCCCAGGCAAAGGTATCTGCCTTAAATTGTTGCTGTTTTCAAAAAGAAAATCATCCTATTTTTGAACTCACCAGTTCTCTATAATTTTCTAATATTATTTCAGAGCAGGTCTTTTGGAAAGGCCATGTAAGATTCCCACAGTATGGGGGTAAAGAAGGGCAACATAAGATATAAGTGATAAAGGGATATAAGTGATTGTTTACATGTACTGTATAGGGACTTCTTGTACTGTCTGTCCTTTATAAGGCAAAAGCCATTGTCCATTGTGCTACTGTCTCTTAATTGTTGGTTTACTTAACTAAGGGTTTTATAACCCTAGTAAAAACTTAAAGAGTTTTAGGATGTTTGGTCTGTTGCTGCGTTGTTTAAAAACTCCTGGCTCCTTTTCTTTAACGCTGATGAGGAGGTAAAATGCCTGAGTCCTTCCGCGTAGCAGGGGGTGGGTAATAAGTTATGGTTAGACTCAGCAACTCTGGGCATTGCTTAAATATATAGGACTTTGAGCAGAGCCACTTACCTTTAAGCACATTCCATGGAGAAAAGCTTAATAGAGTTCCATCTGGTCAGGGGAAGCCACCGTTTCTGAGACTGAACAACCTCTGCTCAATCTCTTCTTTGAGTGGCTTTTAAGAAATGCCAGATATAGGTGATGGGGGAGGAAGGCAGCAAATCACACTGCCATGTGTGTACCTATGCAACAATCTTGCATGTTCTTCACATGTACCCCAAAACCTAAAATGCAATAAAAAATATATATATTAAAAAACAAACAAAAACATGTTTGCACATGTAATAAATAAATAAATAAATAAATAAAAAGCATATGCACAGAGAGAAAATAGAGGAGAGAAGAGAGAGAGAGAAAAAGAGGATAGATAGAAAGTGAAAGAGGGAGAGGAGGAGGAGGAAATCAAATAAATTCTTTTGGCTTTTTGTTTTTCTTCCTAATTATTCATAAGTATAGGAAAATAAGATGTATGTTGTGATAGAGAAACTGGGACAATGGACTCATTCACTGAGTAGACAAACCCTTCTTAGGTTCCTGTAATGTGCCAAGTATACTATGTGACAAGGATGGCAAATAGCATGAAATTATAAAATTGAGCAGGGAATCAGTCTCATTAACTGCAGAGGGTATGGGGTACTCTAGGAACAAGAAGGAAGATGAGTTCAGAATCAAGTTCAAGCACCGAGTTTTAAAGCTCATCCCCTAGCTCCTGCTAATCAAACAGGTCAGTTGTTTAGTTAGGTCTAAAATGTATTAACCCACTTACCCCTAGTGTCTCTGTTTTGTTAGTAACTGGAGGTGCGCTGATGCAGATAACACTGGCCAAACTGAGGAGGACTCTGGACATGAATTCCCAGAGATGCAAATATCCTCTCAGACCCTCCCATTCATACTTTAACAGCTGCACTGTAGCACTGCAGTAACATTCTGGAAGCCTGGAAACTGACAGGCAAAAGCAGAGCAGGAGCTTGCTTTACGAAGCCTCCTCAAGAAAAGATTTCCAGGTTTTCGTACTGTACTCTGTTGAAATTGTGCCTTAATTTTAAAAAAGATATCCATTATTTATAGAGTAACATTTACATTTTAGTTGAACTCTGATGACCTATATTTTCCTTCCCATGTTCCTTATGCGGTTTTACTTTCCACGTGCATCCGTATTTTTGTTTGTACCTATGACTCTCCTGGGGATTTTGAAGATTGAAGAGATAACATAATGCTGAGAAAATCTTCTGAGCACCAAAGAGTGCAGTAAGAATACATAAGACACTTGAGTAATTATGATAGTAGGAAATCCACTGCTTTTTTGGAGTAACGTGCCAAAAAGTATAACGTTTCATGAGGTTTTGTGAATAATACTGTATTGTTACTATTACTAGCAATAGTAATAATAATTTACTAAGTACTTACCATGTGCTATACAATACATATATTTTTCCATTGAATTTTTAAAAGAAATCCATGAGGTTGAAACATGTTTTCCAGATGAAGAGGCTGAGGTTCTGAAGAAAAGGTTAAATAACTTGCTTAAAGTTTTCTTCCTCCACATCCCATGCTCTGACCCGCCACCCACCCTTTCTTTCCTTCCCTCCTTCCTTTCTTCCTTCCCTTCCTTCCCTTCTCCTCCTTCCCTTCCTTCCCTTCCCTCCTCTCCCCTCCCCTCCCTCCCTCCCTCCCTCCCTCCCTTCCTTTCTTCCTTCCTTCCTCTCTCTCCTTCTTCTCTCTCTCTCTCTCTCTTTCTTCTTTTGACACGGAGTCTCGCCCTGTCGCCTAGGCTGGACTGCAATGGCGCGATCTCAGCTCACTGAAACCTCTGCCTCCCGGGTTCAAGCGATTCTTCTACCTCAGCCTCCTGAGTAGCTGGGACTACAGGTGCATGACACCACACCTGGCTGATTTTTTGTATCTTTGGTAGAGATGGGGTTTCACTATGTTGGCCAGGCTGGTCTCAAACTCCTGACCTCGTGATCTGCCTGCCTCGGCCTCCCAAAGTGCTGGGATTACAGGTGTGAGCCACCATACCCAGCCCCAAGCATACTTTATAGCCCCGTTTTATGTTGCTACCTGTCTTTTATCATGCTGACCACATTTCCAGAAATGCACTAAATTTCCAACCTTAGCTTACGTAATTCTTCGGCCAACCTTAGGAGAGGTAGGCATTGCTTTTATTTATTTATTTTGCTTTGTTTTGTTTTAGCATGTTTTCTGTGAAACATGGGGGCACCTAGTGAATAAGTGGAAGAAGTGGGATTTGAATCCAGGATGTGTCTGAATCAGAAGACCCTGGCATTTGCTGCTATATGACATTGTCTCGGGAGCAAATCAGTTCATGCTCAAAAGCTCTCAAAGTTTCCCAAGGCTGTTTGAGTGAACTTCAGAGTCCTTTATGCATCTTACACTCCCTACGTAATTTGCCTGTGCGGAAGAATCTTGTAGCTTTCTCTTCCCCAACCTCCCCACTGTTTGCTCTGCTAGCCCCACTTGCTCTCTATTCCTTGAACTGACAAAACACTTTTCCTTCCTTGGCCTGTCCTCATGCTGTGCTTTCTGTCTAGAGTCAATCTCCTCCTTGCCTCTTTTTCTTCCTCTTAGCTTTAAGGGTTGTTCCCTCTAGGAGGCCTTCCCTGAGCCCCATAGGTGTGTCCACTGCCACATTCTCTATGAACAGCTGTTGGGTGATGTCTGTCTTCTCACTATCCCGTAAGCACCGTAAAGTCTGAAATACCATTGATGGCTCTGTTCCCAGTGCCTGGCATGGTAGGCACTTGACAAATCTTTATTGCACAATGTGTGCAAGGAATAAACAGTCATGAAATTCTAGTTCACCTGGACCCTGACTCTACCCTCCTGTTGCTGTTTTCGTTTTCCACTCTACTCCCTTCAGCTCTCTTCTTACCTCTGCTCCTGGAAGTTTATGCCCGAGGTGCCCTCTCCAACTACTTTGAAGATGAACTAATCTGATCCCCAGCTAGATATTAGCCTCTTGAGTGCATCACAGTGTACGCATTTGTTGGACTGAAGCAAATTGATACCATAACTCAGTCTTAAGAAGGTTTATTTCGCAAGGGTCACAAGAATTGAATCAAAGGGCTGCTTCAGAAGTTTCTTTTCTGCTAAATTACAAATCCAAACTTGGCCAAGACTGTACCTAGAATGGGCCAATTTAAAATAAGCTCATGATTTGATCCTACTCCTGGCGAGGAGTAACCTGCCTTTCGGGCATCCCTCCTGGTACCTAGTCTGGGTAAAAAAGATAAAAAAAAAAAAAAGACTAGCTTTCTCTTTTGGGTGTGAACTTTCTTAGCTGCCATGTTGTTGAAAGTAGCTCAGGAATGGAGAGTTCAGGCACTGACGTCTAACTACATGGGTTTGAATCTTCCACTACTTATGGACTCTGCGTTCTTAGGCACATATTAGGTCTTGGTTCTCTTGTCTATGAAAGCTTATGGATTTTTATGAAGTGTAAATGACGTGGCATAAGCATGTAGCGGGTTCCTGGCACATTGTCACTATTCAGTAGATGAGAGCTATTATTTTTATTATTTTATACCTAAGTTATACTCTGTGTTTGCAAAACATTTTCACTTACCCTCTTGTGGCAGATGGCTGGCAGCCCATAGGAAATCCACCTAAGTGGTCTTCTTTTATAAATAGAGAGGCCACGTATCTCCAGTGTCATTTTTGCTAGTCTAGTTCTCAGTCTTTAATCTCTTTTTTTCTTCAGAAAAATCCATAGCGTTATAGAAAAGAAGATATGAGAGCCCGTGGGTCAACAAGCCCATCTCTCACTGGCATGGGTGTCTCTCCTTCTGGTCTATTTCCAGTATTGTTTCAGTTAAAGTTAAAATTCCCTCCAGCATCTCAGCTTCCGACACATTTCTTGGGATGCTATTCTTTTAATATATTGCCATTAGGAATTTTTTCTTGATATAAAACCTGAATTTTCCTTTGCTTAATTTAATCCCTCTTCACATACACCTCGGACCTCTTTAAATAATTCTTTTCCCCTCCCTGCCATTTGCACCTTTCAGTTACTTGTAGAGGGTTGTCATAGCTCCCTTCGGGCCTAATCCTATCACGGTGATTCATGTTGGGCAAGCTGTACATTTTGTAATAGTCTATGGGCATATTCTAAGAATGCTCTCTTGCTGGAATAAAAGCAATTCTCCAGTGGTATTATCCAAACCTTATCATCAATAACAGCTACTAAATGTGAAACAAAGCAAGTGACTTTTTTCTGAAAACCAAGAAGGTAATGAACAGGAAGTGGTGTTTACCTTTTAATGTTATTATTCTGATCAATTATGAGAATACCTCTTGTTATCAATAATATAGTATAGAACTGTCTTTATTTAATATATAGTCTATACATCCAGAAGGGAATACTGCGTGTACAACTCCAAATGGCAGGTAAACCAAAAGAAGTTGTAGTTTTTAAATGTGAAGAGTGTGTATGTCTGTCTGCATGTGTGCGTGCATGTGCATGTGTGTCTGTGCATCTGGTCTTCTGGGAGTTTATACAGAATATTGAAGGAGAAAAAAAGAAAACTAAATTGAAGAGACATGGGAAAGTTGTTCAGCTTCACCTATCATAATGGGATATGGACCTCTTCCCAAGACTTGAAAGCTACAACTCTTCCTTTATATCTCTTCCAGTCAGTAAGGCGGAGATAAAAAAAAATTTGAAAATAGGCATTCCATACTCTACAAGCATCTCTGACAAATTGGAAAGTGAGGAGGAGGTTCCATGGCCTGCGAGTACAGGAGGCAATTATTTTCTGTTTTCCTATTACCTTTAGGTGCTCCATGTAGCGACTGGCAGGCAGAGAAGAACAGGGAATATCCCTTATGAATGGATTTCTGACTCTCAGGCAGTTCCCCTAGAGACAGTCGTAGAATATTAGAACTTCATGGATAGGAAACAGTATAGAAATCTAGTCCCTTTTGAACTTACCAAAAAAGGAAACGAAGGTTCACAGACAGTAAATTATGTATTTAAGGTCAAATAAAAAGTCGAAGCAGACGTGTTGTTTGAGCCCAGGCTTCTTTTCCTGGTTGTTTCGGGGGGCGGGTCTCACTACAAAAACTCACTCCTAGCTTGATATTTACATTAAACTCAATAGTGCATCATGACGAGTAAATTGAAAAAATAGATTGAAATGGGTATGAACTCAGTGTTCCGTTCTAAAATAAATCTTTTTAATCATTATAATTTGTGAGTTAAATGAAGGAACTTAGATGTTACTTCAGCTGATGATCAGTTCCGTTTTCCTCAAAGCAACAGAAGTGTTCCTAAAACAATGAGTCCAGCGTATTTACCCAGGGAGGCCCATCCTGCCCTGCTACCCCAATAATCTACTGTAGTCTCCCCCTCTAACTTTGTTTCCTACTAGGCTGTTCTCATCTCTGCCTTTCCTTGTACTTTTGACTTCACCCAGAATGTTCCTTTCTTTTAAACTATATCTGTGGTGCCTTTACTGAAGTATTTTTTTGCTAGGGCCTTCTTCAGAACTCAGTCCAATGACATGCTCAATAAATCTGGACCATTTAACCGCCTGTCCTCCTGTGAGATGCTCTACACCTTGTTCTGCCATAATGAACTCATTTTTTTTTCCGTCAGCTGCACACACACTTGTATTTCTGACCCAACACTGTTCTCCTTCCTAGCTCTGTTCTTGTCTTTCTTCCTTAGAGTGTCCCATTTCCTCAAAAAAGACTGCAGACTAAGTCTTTTAGAATTATCTGGCCTCTGGGGATCCCTTTCCTGCACTTCACTACTGTAGGGGGCCTCTTTTCAAGCCTTAAAATCTTGAGGGTAGAATCAGAAACTCTACTTCTGTCACAAACCCATCTGAAATGCTCCATTTTGAATACAACTGCATACTCTAACCTGACATAACCTCTCTCTCCTTGGAATTGTCACTGCTCTTCTTTTAAGGCATTAATGCTTTTGGTTGCATCATACTTGCATATGTTTTATAACCGCTAAATTAAAAAAATAAATTGTGATAAAGTATACATAACATAAAATTGTGCGTATCCAAATCATTTTCAAGTGAAGTATAAGGAAAGGCAGAGATGAGAACAGACTAGTAGGAAACGAGGCTAGAGGGGAGACTACAGTAGATTATTGGGGTAGCAGGGGCAGGATGGGACTCCGTGGGTAAATACGCTGGACTCACTGTTTTAGGAACACTTCTATTGCTTTGAGGAAAATGGAATTGATCATTCGCATCATTTGTGCAACTAATCTCCAGAACTCCTTTCATCTTGCAAAACTGAATCTCTGTACTCATTAAACAGTCCCATTCCCCCTCTCTCCCCAGCCCCTGGCAAATACCATTCTGTGTTCTTTCTCTATGAATTTTACTACTCTAGGTACCTCATATAAGTGGAATCATACAGTATTTGTCTGTTCATATTGGCACTTTCCACTTAGTGCAATGCCTTCAAGGTTCATCTATGTTGCATCATGTGACAATATTTCCTTCTTCTTTAATGCTAAGTAATATCCCATTGTATGTATATACCACATTTTATTTATCCATTCATCCGTCATGATTCATGATGGAAAGTTGCTTCTGCCTCTTGGCCATTGCGAATTATGCTGCGATGAACATGGATGTACACATACCTCTTTGAGACTCTGCTTTCATTTCTTTTGGGTGTATGTCCAGGAGTGGCATTGCTGGGTTGTATGTTTAACTCTTCTAACAATTGTGAGCTGATACTATGTTATGAGACTTGAGATCAATGATCGGGTCATTTTCATCTTCATATCTTTTTTTTTTTAAGACAGAGTCTTGCTCTGTCGCTCAGGCTGGAGCGCAGTGGTGCGATCTCCGCTCACTGCCACCTCCACCTCCCGGATTCAAACAATTCTCCTGCCTCAGCTTCCTGAGTAGCTAGGATTACAGGTACCTGCCACCATGCCAGGCTAATTTTTTGTATTTTTAGTAGAGATGTGGTTTCACCATGTTGCCCCGGCCGGTTTTGAACTCCTGAGCTCAGGCAGTTCGCCTGCCTTGGCCTCCCAGAGTTCTGGGATTACAGGCGTGAGCTGCTGTGCTCGGCCCATCTTCCTATCTTTCTTCTTAGCCGTGATCACAGTGGCTCATCATGGTAGGCACTCAGCAGGTGTTTGTTGGATGAGCAAATTGATAAATCAGTGAAGCAAATGTGTTATAATATTGAATGTAAGTGACTTGTATAGATCAAAATATTTACTTTGTTTATATCAGAAATCAAATATCAGGGCAAGAATATATAGGAAATTACATTCAGTTACTAAATATCTGAAAAATGAGAATCCAAGGGCACTTTATGCATTCTTATGCAGTGATTATATTAGTAGTTTTGTGAAAGGTGGTTGCAGTTTTATATACATTTGAAGGAAAAAAGTTAAACCTTCCACCTTCCTTTTTACTTTGTATGTAAAGTATTAAGAAGTATAACCCATTACCTACTAAAATTCCCAGTTGTTTCCAGAATAGTGAAAGTACCTGTTAACGATAGCAATTGTAAAAATGTAAAGTAATCTCAAACAGGTTCATGTTTTGTGTAATGATCAGATAACGTGAGTAAAAGCAGCAATTATGTGTTTCTGGCCCACACTGGAGGTAGAAAACAAGAAAAGCATATGCTACAACTGCGTATTACTAAAAAGGCAGTGCTTTATATTTACTTTGCACTTAAAAGTTTGAATGATCTAGGTAATAGAAATAGACAATACCCATGCTTTGGAATACATTAAAATTGCACATACAGTAAGACAAATTGCTATTTTATAGCCTTTCCACAATGTAGCAAATTTGTACTTCTGGCTTAACTCATGATAAATTTGCATAACATTTACTGGGGGGTTTTCACTCTGCTAGTGCATTTCTTTCAAACTCTTTCTTAGGGGGTAGCACCATTCCATTATAGAAATCCAGGGGTCTGCATATGAAAAGAAAGGTGGGGGAGAAGAAATCTAGGGACAAAGATCTGTAATCAAACAAGCTACATAAACTTCAGCAGAAAACAGTGGGTGTCAAATACAATTCAGAGAGGACAAGTCCATTTTTACAGTGGGCTGCTCCCATGGGTAACAGGCCCATTCCCTGTTCTTACCTTGCTTACTTCTTTTATGTCTAAAGAGCTCAGGAACTCACATCCTGTACTACTCCATATTCATTCTGGTTATGTTTACAGAAGGTACCTTGATCTGGTAACTTACCAGGGAGAGGGACTTTGTAAATCAGCCACAACCACAAATCAGCCAGCATCTGCAAAGAAGAAACTTAATTGATTTTAAAGATATTAGGCTATAGATAAGTGAGAATTTGATTTAAAATCAAAATTATGGACAGCTATCCTGGATCGTAGCTGATGGACATGTTGTTATTTTATTGCTAGGGAACATGTTTTCTACCTGGTTGATGTAGTTTGGCCCTATCAAGATGGGACTGAAATATATTAGAGAGTGTACATGCTTCTATCTTTAAGACAAAATAAGTCTTATACCAGTGAATACATCCTTTGTGATGCGTTTACCTTGCTTCGTTGATTTTTATTGTATGGTGCATCCAGCCTTTACTGTCTCACAATTATTCTCCAGTATCCATATCTGCTGGTGAAGTTGATGTAGAGCATAGAGCCCAAAATGAAAAGACTTTGTTACTATTACAGGACTTTAGGCAAAGAACTTAATTTCTCTGGGCTGCATAACAAGGTGCTGGACAAGTTGGTTTCTGATGCTGCTTCCTGCTGTAAAATTGTACTAAAACTGTGTCAGCATCAGACCTTGTTCATGGCAAGTAAGACTACTACTGCAGAGTCAAAGTAACTGAAGAGTTGGGCAAGTATTTGAGTTCATAACGTGTGTAAAAATTATCTGAGAGAAGTGTAAGGTGCTTACAAATAGTTCCCCCCACCCATCTGCTATTGAACCCTTTGGAGGTGTAGTTCAAACCAATACTGTGTGGTACGATGCCCTTAATACTGATTTCCAATTTATATCTGTATTTCTCCAGAGGACCTGAGCAAATTACATGCTGATCATTTCTTATTAACCATATTTTTTATTATCCAAATGCTGGCTCTCATTTAACTTTGACTTATGACAGCTCCATTGTATATTAGCAAAAACATTTTTTGAAGCACAAAATCTAAATGGAGACATGCCTTTTTCCTACGAAATATGAAATCTTTTTATTCAAAAAATTTTTAATCCCAAATATATATACCACTTTGAGCACCCCAACTATTTTTTGAAGGAGATCACGTAGAATAAATATATCCAATTTTGCTACATAAAAGGTAAAATTAGTTAGCATATAATGAATCTAATTCTTTTAAACTCCAACTGTTTCCCCTAAATTTTCCTGAATGTGACAGACTTCCCTTCAAGATCAGTAATGTCCCAGGAATGTGGCAGTGCAAAGAAATGGAAATACAGTCATGATTTATACTTCAGGGGGCTAGGGGTTTGGTGCCCCTTCAGAAAGGGCATGTGCCAGGGACCAACGTTATAATTTGTAGAAACACATATTCTTGGAATTACTGGATTCAAAAGGAAAATTATTTTCTGCTTTTTTTGTGTTTTGCTGTTATCTTAAGAGGTGTATGGTTTTGATTTATGAACAAGTACTGCTGTAAATAATAAAATAATAAAATGACATGTCAGCAAGGGATAAAGACTTACTTACAGAAGTTAAAGTGAAATTAAATAACTCTTGAGTCCACTTGTAAAAGTGCCTGTGTTCTCAGTTGAAGAACAGTTGAATGGTAGTAAATACTGCATGAAGGAAGTTGGTTCGTCTTACGGATAAGGTTTTTATAAGTATTTAAAATGGAATAAGCATACACCCTTTAACCACGCTGATTTTTGTTTATCCCTGCAACATATTTTGAAAGCTTTGCTCTTCTGTGTAAGCCAGTAGAACTCACAGACACTTGCACAGCATTTAAAAGTCAGATATAAAGCATTTCTAGCACATTACGGATGCGCTATGGGGTTTGAAGTTAATGTGAATGTCAGACCAAAGTGGGGGAGAACTTTATAAGATACTGAATAAGAAGCTCCTTTGCCATTTACTATGAGATGAGAATAAAAAAGGAGGACATAGAAAAAGCAGCAATTTTAACTTCTTTGGATATATCCAGGGGAAACTACCTGGTGTTAAAACCAGAAGGAACTAGAAAGTATGAAGCTGATTTCCTAGCCTATGGTATTTTATGATCTGGATTGCTTTGTTCAAGAAAAAAACATATTGGTAAATAAGTTGCAATGTAGTCCTCTGTATTTTTCCATGAAGTATTAGATTTTCATAGAAAATATGTGCATAATTTTTATGAATCAGAACCTGAATCATAAATAAAATGTTAATTTGTAGACACATTTAACTGTGGAGCAGATGGAAAAATAGGAATGTGTTAGAAAACTAGGTATTTGCAGAAGCTAATGAAGTTAATTGGTCTCATTTGACTACCTTATTTTCCCAAACCCCCTAAAGACTGGGCTTTTTTATTTCTTTAATTAAAAATGAGTTTGCTATGTTAATATTATAACCTTTCATATTTTCCTAGTTTTCTATATAAATGTCTTATTTATAGAACCCCCCTTAGGAGTCCAGTATTAGTAAGAACATTAGTAAACTGGGAGCAGTAAGAGGGGTGCTAATGCTGTACAAAAGCTATTAGCCACATACATTGCTGTAATATGTGCTTTTACACCTTATTATTACTTCCCTGTCCTGTTTCTTTTTGATTACATAGAGAAAGACCTATTTTCCTTCAGCTTGAAAACGGTACAAGTAGAAATACATAAAATAATGATTGTGGAGCAGAATTTAATTTTTAAATATCAGTACTTGAACATATTTTGATTGGTTAAATTACATGGTAAACTCACATTGAACTATCACCAGTGTGAAATTAGAGAAATCACAGCCTTGAGTTAATCAATACCATGTGTGTAGATAATTTTCCCTGAATTATTCTTTGTATAAGGAAAGGTTCAAAATCAAAATATTTAGCTGTTCACCAAAGAGTGCTTTTTAATTAGAGCTTTATGTTACGGCTGCCACGTTGGCCTGCATAGTGGATGCCGAATGTAGTGGTGCATACTGCAGAGGGTTCTGGGACATTGTTTCTCTAATGTCATCACTAACATATTGCATTTGTATTGATTGTCTATGATTTCTGTATATGGATGATTGAGTTTGAGCAAACTACTTAGGGTTTCAAAGGATTTGGATAATGTTACACTGTAGGGCTGGAAATCTCTTTGAATATTGTATTGCAAAGGGACAAAGTCATAGTTTCAGTGCATTTATTAGGCCCCTGCTGTAGAAATAGGAACAATAAACCATCTTTTTAAAGTTAAGAGATCTTGGAACAGGCAATTCTAATAAATCCTGGGTTTAAGGAGACTGATACGTGCTGTAGTACTGAAGTTGTTTATTCAACTGGAATGTATTAGAATCTTGATTAATAAGAAGACATCTGCAGTTTTATATAAAAAGCAGAGCGGGGAGTTTGGCAAATAGAAATGGGAAGGGAAAAGGAAATGCCAGTTCCATAGAATGCTGCTGTTTCATTTTGACCACCAAGCATCGTTATTCCTGATAGTATACAGCAAATCGGCATTTTCCCCTACAAAACTGCAGTCAAGAATTAAAATCTGTAGTTTTGAGAAGAGATAGGTCCTTGTAAAGACTTACATGGGAAATAATATTTGTCATTTTTATTTTAGAAGACCCAATGGAAGAAAGACAAACCTCATTTGTTTGTTTCATTTACATGATGTCAAACATATATATGGATACTAGAAAACCTAAAGTGTAACATTTCATGGAATATATTTTCACTTTCAATACATTTTTCTTAACTTCTCACTTAAGAATCTCTTACCCTCACAATCATTTTTTAACTAAATGGAGAGACATGATTTTTGCATAAGACATTTTAAATTTCAAGATGGTTAAATTATCTATTGGAAAAGACCATGGAAATTATTGTTTGAGGGGAAATCAAAGCCAAAGCCTGTAAAGTGTGTATAATTCACGTATCAACAGGACGGCTTCCTAAATTCTGGGGCATTTTTCAAAAGGGAATGATAAGATCAGAGTTCACTATTTGGAAGATAACACATTTGGCTGCTAGTTTCTGAAGATTCTGGCACCCATACAGACATTAATCTCTAAGGTCAATAGGTGAAAGATTGTTCTAGTCTTGCTGAAGGCAGAAATTCATGCATATTACAGTCATTCTTATGGGAGTAAAAGGAACAAATTCTGACCAATTTAAAATATGAGTTTTAAAGAATAAGGATCAAAAACCAAGGAAAAATAGCCTACTTCAGATCTATTCCACAGTAAAATACGGCAAACAAGTCGCTGATGGTAATTTATGTATCTGGTACTGGATAATTGTTGAAAGCTGAGGGATGGCTCTTTTTGGCCACCCAGTCCGAGACAGCTAAGTGATATACAATGAATTCTAGAAACAGCCTTGCTGAGTAGGAAAAAGTATGAGATTATATAATTTAAAGGGCAATGGACAAATGAAAAATGATTTTACATTTTTCATTTGAAAAATTATTTCACAGTCATTAGCAGAGTTAAATTTAGATAATGTTAAAATATCGGTTATTTCAGAATATGATTATCAGCTTTTAGCCTCTGTCCCCTGCAAGTGTAATATTTCAGTAAATGTTAGGCAGAGTACAATTCTTTTATTTTATTTCAGCAAAGACTACAGAGATAGAAAGTAAAGAAGGCCAGGTGTGGTGGCTCATGCCTGTAATCCCAGCATTTTGGGAGGCTGAGGTGGGCAGATCACTTGAGGTCAGGAGTTTGAGATCAGGCTGGCCAACATGACAAAACCCCATCTCTTCTAGAAGTACAAAAATTAGCCGAGCGCGTTGGCATGTGCCTGTAATCCCAGTTATTTGGGAGGCTAAGGCATGAGCATCACTTGAACCCAGGAGGCGGAGGCTGCAGTGAACCAAGATCATGCCACTGCACTGCAGCCTGTGCAAGAGAGCAAGACTCTGTGAGAGAGAGGGGCGGGGGGGGGGGCGGGGAGGGAGGGAGAGAGAGGTGGAGAGGGGGGAGAGAGAGAGAGAAGAAAAGAAAAGAAGTATGTTGTTTTAAATATTTATTCTTGGTATGTGAGAGAGGGTTGTTAATATATAAGACAATGCTAGAATTCAAAGGTTGTCAAACTTTTATCGTGAAAGTCAACATAGTAAATATTTTAGGTTCTGTGAGCCATATGGTTTCTGTCACAGCCGATCAACTCTGCTGCATTGAACAACTCATACTCAATATGATAATGAATAAGAATGGCTGTGTTTCAATAAAACTTTATTTACAAAAGCAAGAGCATTTGGCCTATAAGCCATGGTTTGTTAACCTCTTAAAACAGAGTAATTAAACCTTTAGTAGGTCTCAGTGTTTGGTGATTATAATAGTGCTCAGTACTTGAATTTTAAATAAGTGCACGTTTGTAATTGTATCCCTGTCCAACAGACGGAAATTTGTGTGCATATGCCAATGCCTAAAAGGTCTTACATATTTACACTGTTATTGATGACTAAATATTGAAATAAATAAGTGGGAAAGGTGTATAAAGAGTTCTTTATCTAGAAAAAGATAAAGTTCTTTAAATAAAGCTGGAAAAGTACACAGGGTAAGAGGATTGTAATAAAAAGTAATATAGCTTTTCAAATTAATATGCCAACTCGTATTATTTAGAAAGCCACAAGGTTATCTTTGCCTAAACATCACGATGAAGTTTGCATTTTAAAACTGCCACAACGTAACTGATAACATCATAGCATACATTCAGTGTTGCCAGGTCTTTTCCAGGAGAGGCAGGACAAAAGGCAGGTTAGCATGTAGAATCATTCTTCAATATTCTGCTGTCATTTTTGCAGATATTCTTCCTGGATAAAGTTCCATGGTGTATAACATTGTATTTCAGATTCAAAGGTGTTGTTGCTGACCTAGCATCTGTGGGACATACATGTCAAATTCCTTTTTTTATAAGGGGGTCTACTTTGTTCTAATCCAGCCAAAATAGAGATTTTTTTTTAATTGGTTCACTGCAACCTCTGCCTTTTGAGTTAAAGTGATTCTCCAGTCTCAGCCTCCCGGTTAGCTGGGACTACAGGCACCCACCACCATGCCCAGCTAATTTTTTGTATTTTTAGTAGAGATGGGGTTTCACTGTGTTAGCCAGGATGGTCTCGATCTCCTGACCTCGTGATCCACCCTTCTCAGCCTCCCAAAGTGCTGGGATCACGCCCAGCCACTAGAGTCTTCCTTTAACATTTCTTTTAACCTTCCTATGAGACGTGTGTGTGTGTGTGTGTGTCTATATGATGTCAAGATAGCTAGCCTTATTTAGAAAAGCAATCTGTGAGTCCTGTTGTGTCTGACATTTTTATTCAAAACTATGATTTTTATTCTAATACTCTTCTTACAAACATTTGCAGTAAACCAACCATATAGTGACAATAGTGAGACAAATGGCAGGGAACTTGGGAGGAATAGACATTACAGGCATTTCTCCTTCCCTGATCATATGTAATTAGTCACTGAGTCTTTTGGATCTGTTTTTCTAAGGAAGTGAATGCATGTCCTTCACTCTATCACTGTGCTACTCCTTTACTTTAGGTTTTTTTGTCTCTCACCTGGACCATTGTCATAGCCTCATAAGTGGACTCCCTGCCTCTAGCCTTCATCCAGTCCCTCGTACTCCAAAGGGCTCTGGTGGAAACCATTTCTGCTGATTGATATTCTTCAGCAGCTCTCTCTCTGCTGCATGCAAATAAGCTCAGAGCCCTAAGCTTGGTAGGCAAATGCATCATGATCGGGCTCCACTTCCTCCCACAAATTGTATGTTCTAGTCCAGTGGCACTTGAACCTGGCTGTTTGTGTTGCCTGAGAAACTTCAAAAAAATATGAATCTAAACTTCACCTCATCCCAGTGCAGTAAGAATTTCTAGGAGTGGAGTAGAAGCATCAATATTTTAAAAAAGATCTCCAGGCAATTTTAATGAGCAGCCAAGATCAAGTTCTTTGTAGTCATTTTACACCAGTATGGGTTCCCCGATCACAAATGTTTGCATTTGTATGTACTGTTGTTTTCCTACCTGGAAAATTCCTGCTGCTTATTTAAGGTTCAACTCAAAGAACACATCCTCGGGTGGCTATTTTATGTCCTACAAGATTGTTTTGGTACTTCTTCCTCAGAACACCCACAACACTTCTGTAGAGGGGGTATATTACATTCCTGATTTCCTTGTGTTGTTATAATATGTTTACATGTGTGCCTCTCCCATTCATTAGTCAGTGAACTATTCAGTGTAACCATGTATTGTGGCTTAGTCAACTTTGTATCTGCTGTGCCTCTTCTGGGTCTCATCCATAAATGAGTCATCAGAATATCATGATGGAACCGATGAATGCATCAGAAGAGCAGGACTGCGGTGACAGCTACGGTACACCTGAAAATGTATTCACTAGTTCATTCAGTGGGCGTCAAAATTGTCTTTGTTCCAATGGAATATTAGGTAAAAATAACTAGTCTGGACACGGGCATTGTCAAGCAGGAGAGTCCTTAGGATGAGAAGCACTATGGAAGTCCTTCTATGGGATGGCAAACCCAAAGTCATATGACCACAGCCCAAGTAAAGTCTGTGGTCAAGACATTGGACAAGAGAGGTGTTAAAGGAAAGAGAGAAAACATCAATAATAATTGAACTGAATCCTCTCTTAGGTGGGGAAAGGAAATCAATGCTCATGTTAAATTCACTCTAAGGTAACGTGTTAGCAATGTTAGCAAGCCCAGAGATAAGACTGGAAAATTCAGCAGAAAGCAAAATATTACTTTAAGAGAAGGTAGAGGGTGGTGGAAAGAAGAATGATGCAAAAGACATGAGTCCAAAGCAGTAACTGAATAGTCTTAGCAATAGTAGCTACATTTTGGGGTTTTGATAAATCTTTGCCTACAACCACAATATAAAATAGAGTGAACAGATTAGTTGGATGGGTGAAAAAAGAAAGTAGGATCAAACAAAAAGAAATCTATAAAAGACAATGATTATTGTTTGTGTTAGAAAGTTAATCTATCCCTACAGTTGGTTATGGTGTCGTATTCTATGAACTGAAATGGAGGGACCTTCTACAGTATGAATATTCACAAAATATGAAGTGTAATAGCTTTTGAGCCACAGACTCATTTATAGTTATTTTAAAGCTTTTTTTTTCCCCATAAAGAACGTAAGACTTTTTTTGCCTTCCTTTTTATTAGGAGACAGAGTCTCACTCTGTCACCCAGGCTGGAGTGCAGTGGCACTCACTGGTACCTCAAACTCCTGGGCTCAAGCAACCCTTTCGCCTCAGCCTTCTGAGTAGCGGGGACAACAGGTGTGCACCATCGTATCTGGCTAATTTTTAAATTTTTTGTAAAGATGGGTCTTGCTATGTTGCTCAGGCTGATCTGAACTCCAGGCCTGGAGACATCCTCCTGTCTCAGCCTCCCGAAGTGCTGTGATTACAGGTGTGAGCTGCCACACCCAGATAAGCACAAGCCTTTTTAAAAATGTAATATGTACATTTTATTTATTTATTTATTTATTTATTTATTTTTTAATTTATTTAGAGATGGAGTCTTGCTCTGTTGCCCAGGCTGGAGTGCAGTGGCATGATCTCAGCCTCACTGCAACCTCTGCCTCCCAGGTTTAAGCAGTTCTCTGCCTCAGCCTGCCAAGTAGCTGGGACTACAGGCCCGTGCCACCATGTCTGGCTAATTTTTGCATTGTTAGTAGAGGTGGGATTTCACCATCTTGGCCAAGTTGATCTTGAACTCCTGACCTTGTGATCCACCGGCCTCGGCCTCCCAAAGTACTGGGATTACAGGCGTGAGCCACTGTGCCCGGCTAATATGAACATTTTAAATACTTGGGTACATATTTATTAAAAAAACCAAGAGTGGGTGAAGAATCACATTTTGTATACCTTTGATCCCAGCACCTAGTAAAATGCCCATTTGATGAACAAATGGGTAAAATAATGAATGAATAGACTTGAATACAAGTTACAAAAGCAATTGGGACTGTTTTGTCTCAAGTAAGCCACCTTCTTCTTTGTCTTCTATCATCTGGCTAGCTGCAAAGTGAATGCATGATGCTTAGACTGAAAAAGCATATCAGTGCTTGGGTGATAATGACGTGACAATGGAGGTTTTTCAGTTGTAACAAATGTACTATTCAGGTGGGGGCTTTTGATAATAGGGGAGTCTATGCATGTGTCCAGGCATGGCTATGTGGGAAATCCCTGTACTTGCTGCTCCATTTTGCTGTGAACCTACAACCACTCTAAAACATAGTTTATTAATAAAAAGCATGAATTCAGGGATGTGTAGTCAAAAAAATTATGCATTCTAAAAAGTATTCATTGATGTCCCACAATAAAATTAATGGGATTTAAAAAATTCTCTTCCTCAGAACAGGAATGCTGAGACTAAACAGCCTTGCAAAAATGAGATCAATGAAAATTTGCTATAGCAAAGTTTGATTCACTTGTTTTCTTCTATTTTCAAAACCACCAGTTAAAATACAGGCAGTCCCCAGCTTATAAATGGATTATCTCCCAAAATTTATTTAATAAGTTGGTTTCTCAGAATTCACCACATATTTTCCAGTGGAACAGTGCAGTATGTGGGAATTAGGTTTCAGGGCTAGCCCATATATATTTTTAAATATATAAGTTTGGTAGAAGAGGGCCACAGGATACAGCTCTGCTGCTTGTGAACTGCACAAAGGTCCCCAGCAATGGGGTGAACAGACAGAAACCTACCAGTACTTGCAGTCACGACCAGCAGAAGAGACACTTAAAAAAATCATCCGTAAGGAGAGTACCTTTTGGAATTTCTCCTCTTAGAGGGGATTGCCTTTTGTAGTTCACATAAAGATACCTCTGGCTTGCGTTAGAGACTGCTGGAACAACAGTAAGTTGTAAGCACTGTTTAGATGGGAATTTGAATTCTGAGTTTTCACTGCCAGAACAGAGACTCTAGGTCCCTTTTCCTACATTTCATGAGCACTGGGAATAGCACCTTTCCTGGCTCCTCTAGAACAGGGGGAATGGCAGACTGGGGAAGTGGAAGCTGTGACAGTCAGAGTCTCTGTGCGGTCTTAGGCTTTCTGAAAGCAAGGACTGCTGTGGGGGAAGTAGCTATATGTACAGTGGCTCTTAAAGAAACTCTGATCTTTGAAAGTGGGATGGTATAAAGAGTGAGTGTGTGTGTGTGTGTGTGTGTGTTTGTGTGTGTACACATTGCATACACAGGTTGCGTATTAGAATGTCTCTGGGAAAGTTGAAAGCAGGAGAACTTCTGCACTGGCAGAGTAAACACTGCCAGGGTATGGTGGGGTCCCCTCCCTGCACCTGAATCTGGCGGGGCAGGATGGCTGTAATTTCCTGTACTTACCACTATTGGAAGGAAGGGAGTCTTGGAGTTTTTCAGTGGACTATGGCCAGGACTCAGCTTGGGGAGAGTGAGAAGGTGAGGGTGTTGGTGGTTCATTTGTCTGCGTCACATGTAAGTTTGGCGTTTTGAAGCCAGTGAATTTATGTGGGTAAACAATAGATTCATATCATCATAGCACTGAGTTTTAAAAGGCTATGAATCAATATGCTGTTTTCATTTTGCCTTTTCTAAATTTTTTGGTATTGGGAGAACCCCTCCCTGCCCAAAAAAGACACACTAAGTCCTCAATTTTACGTTACAATGAAGTTCTCTAGACTAGACATAAGACCAGGTCACATTAATTAGAACTTATTTCAATAATTAAAAAAAATTATGAAAACAAGACACTTAGAGCACTTGGATGTGCAATATAGTAACAGTATTAATCAGTTGAATAATCCACATTAATCAGTCCTGCCTCGAAGTAAAATTATTAATCAGCTTGATGATCTAAGCAATCTTGTTGAGGAAATGAATTTGTCTTAGAATTTAAAAAGTGATCATGGAAAAGTTAAAAAAGAGAGAAAGGAAACAAAGAAAGATACTCATTTCAGTTTTATTTCAGTTATTGTGACACCAGATTTTCTGCTGATACAGAGTAACTCTGAGCTTTGATATCCAGTTCTGAACAAGTAATTTCCTCTTTTTTAATTGTGTCCTCTTTGATCTAGAGAGAAAGTTGTGTGGCAAAGTGTCAGTGGCTGGGAAGAGCTACCTCCTGAGTTGTGTCTTTTTTCTTTCCCTGAGGGAATGAAGTTGTTTTGCTATAGCGTATAAACTGAGGCCATATGTGACATTAAGTAGACTTAAATTGAGGCATGATACCATTTAATTTGGCTTTGTAAGCTAAACAAAAGGATAAGAAGAAAAAAAACTTCAAACCAGTATTGACCACTGTGAAGAAAAGATGAGTAGTGTTTGATAGAAATGTTGAGTTCCACAAATAATGTACAAACGTAACCATAAGGGAAAACTGAGGTTCTCTAATCAGATGAAGCATTCCTAAATCTACAGGTGATCTCCTCAAAATCAGGGCAAACTCTGTTGGGGGAAGGCAGACTTGGGAATAGAAATGGCAGTCAGGGAGTGTTACAAAAGAAGCATTTTCAGAAATTCTGTTATACCAAGGGATGATTATATCAACAGTTGATTTGGGGTTCTTTTGTTGAAGAAACCCCAAGTCTAGCGAGAACATATTGTAACATGATGGCACTGTGTATTTGAAGTGAAGTCTCATCAGATTATGGCCCCTTTTAGTTGTAGCCTGCTTTGACATCACCCAGCCCCTCCAAGGGGCCTGTGATGGCTTTGCACCTTTTCAGTTTGTCCCCTCCCATTCTCTCCATTTGGTATGTTCTTTGTATTCACAGTCTAGAACAAGAATCACCCATTACATTCGATAGCTAAACAAAGAAAAACCAAGCAAAACAAAATTTGTCCAAAAATGGGTCTTGTTTGTTTCCCAATTTTAGCATCCATCACTGCAAAATTTAAATCTAATGCATCTAAATAATTGAATTCTCCCTAGTAAGAAATTGCAAATTAAACTCATTGTGCAAGAAAAAAAAAATATTCCCAGATCAAGCAAAACAAGCAAAAAAATAAAAAATAGAAAAAGGATAGAGCAAATATATATGCCTTGAAGATTGGGAGTTTTTTAGGTGAGAGTTGGTATTTGGAAGTCAACACTATAATCTTTGAACTTTTGATTACCTCTCTCGAAGGCTGAAAATTGGTAGGGTAAAATTTTTGGTTTCATCCTAAAATTTCCTCTTGTGTGGCTTGGTAAATGTGAAAGTTTGAGAACCTCAGAAAAATGTTGAAAGAGCCTGCTCAGAAGAGATCAGAGGGTGTGGATTTGGTTGATGACACAGGCTATTGAGTCCTTACAGAGAATTGTTTGTCTTCTGTTTTTAGATGGCTTTAATTCCTCCAAATTGCTCCTTGAATAATAGGAAAAAGGCAATTTGAATTTCAGTGACAGATTGGACATAACAGGTTGCAACTATTAGGTCTAATTTTACCATACTGAGAAATAAAATTGCCTAAACATAAACATCGATCACTGATGCAGTAAATTAATTTGTACAGAAAAAGTAGTTTAACTGCAGTGCACATTAAACATAGAAAATTTTCAAAATTACTGCTCTCTGAATTAATTTGTACACTTGTTTACTTGTTGAAAGCACGCATAAATTCTTTTTTCGAAGGCAGTGTGGCTTTGAATAGAATAAGAAAAAAAGTATAAAAAGTGAGGACATAGATGTGGAAGGCACACAAATTGGCCTGAATACTTAAAAATAATGTGTTTTCTTTCAGTTTTGTTTTTAAATGCTGTTTAGAATGTGCTTTGTTTTTTAATCTGTCTATAGGATCACTAAAGATGTGCACATTTTCCCCCTCATTATAACAAAGATAAATATGATGTTTTAATAACCTTGACTTACTTTTGCTAAGAATTGAAGGTATGGAGTAATTAGAAGAGTTTCATGGTTTGGTTCCTTGGTGAGTTTGTGTTCAAAGGTGTCCTAAGGCTTGGAACGGTTACATTTGTATTCATCAACAACCTGACCATGCATTTCTTTGTACTTAACCATTTAAAAAAATCAGTGAACATGTTTGCATTGTTCCCTGTAATTCTATTATGAGGAATGCATGGCAAAGTTTGGATCGTATCTTTTTAGATTGTTCGAGCCACCATGGAACTGGAGCTGGCAATGCGGTGTGGTTTGATAATATCTCCTGCCTACAGTTTTCAAGGACAGTGGTTCGATTCAAATACAATTCTGATAAGTGGCAGGTTTTCGTGTCTTTAATGCCTTGACAAGGGCATCACTCTCAGGAGAGGGGAGGTGAAACCGTTTGGACGAGGATTCCGTTCCTGCTCCTTTGTGCTGACACACTAAGATAATGGACAATTAAGAGAGCCTTCACTGCAGGTGAAAGTATGGGGTTATCACTAATATAAAGGAGCCCATGGGGTGCTGGGGTATGAAGGAGAAGAGGAATGGGAATTTTTAAAGGGAGTATAAAACATACAGATGAGATGCCTAATAACTGTTCACATATTGCGCTTTTGCCTGTGATAACGGTGAGTGATGGGAGTGTTCAGTATTGCTTGCTTCAACTTTTTTTTTTTTTTTTTTTAATAATCTAGTTCATTGCATATGACACAAAGTAGTGCAGAAAGCTCACCCCAGTGCTGGCCTGCCTGTCGAGGGGGTAGGGGAGTCCAGAAAAGAAAGAGGTTTGTTTTGTGGAATCTGTCTTTTAGACCAGCTTCCATGGGGTTTTGAATCCAGGGTAGTGGTTGTCAACCCAGCCTGCCCCCTCTATGGATCTTAACTCTCAGAGTCTGATTTAATCGGCCTGAGGATGGATCCAGTACGTATTTTTTAAATCTCTTTGTACGATTCCAGTGTGTACTCGGAGTCAAGGGCCATCGTTACTGAGTTTGTAACAGAAGATCAAGCTCTTCAACACTCAGATACTCTGGCACATTGTGTGATGATTTAATAGACTTGAGTAACGGTGTCTGTGTCACAGAGAAGATGCGTGTGTTTCTAACAGCCCTCTCGTGTTTATGTGGGTGCCATTGGCAAGCACTCAGGCATATCTGGGGAAAGGTCCCTTGTCTTTTGACTACTGTTCCCCACTTTCCCCCACTCTAGTTTCTGTTTGTTGTTGTTTTTTCCTTATAGATGTTCGGAGCTTCCACTTCCTGTGATATCATGGAGAAGTCAGCTAGGGGTGGGGAGGAGTCTGATAAAGGCAGGCGTGCCTTAGGTGCCCTCAGCATCCAACTGTGACCAGCAACTTTGTCCCTAGTCTTCTTACTCTGCTGTAGGAGATGGGATGTGCTGTATGGATGGAAATTTGAGGGGCACTTCTGATACCATTTAGCGCTAATAAAGGTGAGGCAGTCCAGAGGATTTCAAAACGGAGTGCAGAAGAGGTTAACTGATTTTCTTTTGACTTAAACTATCATTTGTCTTTAGCAGCACTGAACGACAATGGAGTAAGCTGCTTCTGATAAGTATGGGTTCTCCTCAGCCTGAAGAGATGTGTGCGATAAGATAAGATGGCTTGAAAAAAAGAGAGCTTGAGGGGAAAGGGACAGGAGGAGAGGGAGAGACAAAGTATGTTAACTGCTTTGACTGCAAAATACCCCCTGGTAGCCAGAGATAAGACACCTTGAGCTACTCAGAAGAACCTTAAACAGGATGTAAATGAAGCCAATAAAAATCACTTGAGATCAAGCCCTCTTTCGCTTCCCCCCCCCCCCCCCTATTTCCAGCTCTGACAGCAGAAGGCTTAATTTACTGTATAGCATACCACACTTACGTTCTGAACCCCGGAACTTGCAAGAGACTGATAGGAGCCTGTTCAAAGAACAAAGAATTGCTAGAGAGGTCCAACTTGAAGCATTTAATCAGCAATTCTAGCAACACCTTCCTGAGTGGAAAAAGAAAGTATTGCTGAATATAGGAAGCTCCCTTCCTCTTTTCTCACTTCTTACTCCAGATACTCGTTTGCTTTGTAGTTTTGTGACAACCTTCTTTCTATGTTGAAATGGTTGGCAGGGTGAGCTGTCTTTGATAGCATATTGATATTTCTCATCCAGCTAATGCAGCTTGAAAGTAATCATCAACAAAAGTTTAGGAAGACCGATTTTTTTCATGTACACACTTGAAACACGGCTACCTACTCAGAACAGTGTTTCCTCATCATGTAACGCCAGCCTTTATGTACTTGGAACCGTGTAACTCTTCAAAATGGTCACTCTCTTTTTCTGGAAATGTATAAGCTCCTGCCAACATGCTTACAGAGAGGAAGTTACTTGCCGGAGCTAATTGAGTATTTCACTGAAAAGATTTGAAATATGGAGTCCTACTCAAAGTGGGAGGGGGCCTGTTAAAGGATAGAAGGGAAAAGAATATAGTGATCTAATTTTCTTTCTGTAAAAACCACTTCTTGGAAGAACTGGGATTCAATTTGATCATTGAATAAGGGCAAGAAAGCCCTCCATCAGTGATGTTCCATTATAGGGGGAGCAAACATGGGCAGCCACAGCCAAGTGCAGCAGACTTCAAGCAAGGACTTAGGTGATTCAGGGGAAAGAAAAGATTTTAAGCTGATTCCCAAGCTTGGGAATGCACGTGAAGACTCAGGAAACTTGCTAAAAAAGGGAATTTCTGGGCCCCATCCTCAGAAGTTCAAAGTCAGGAGGAGGTGTGGGGTAGAGTCCAGGTGTCTGCATTTTTAACAGGCAATTCAAGCAGTTGGTCTGCTGGTGGTTGGTGGATTAGACTAAGAAATGCTGCTCTGTGTCATCTGGCTGTGGTAGAGGGTCAGCCTTTGGTTTTGTTGTGTACAGCCAGGGTCACTGGAATAATAATCAAAGAGGGTGGCTTAACGGATAGGTGAGAAGGAATCAGTGGCAGGGAATGTGTCCCTACAGGCAGGGGTGTGAGAGGAAAGTGAAGCTGGCCACAGTGCCAGTTTGACTGTGCCTTTTCTTCTGCTTTTATTCGTCAATACCCGATGTAACCATATCACCCTGCTTAGAGGAGAGGATGGAAGAAAGGGAGAGAGGGAGACAGACCCACTGTTAAGGAAGTGTGTGTGTGTATAGGATTTTTCTAGTCAATAGCCAGCAGTAAAATCAAATTAAGAAACAGGCTGTCATGACTTGTTAACAGAGAGTTATGGGTTTGTAGAGTTGTTAGGCAATTTTCATTTTCTTCTGTATAGGTGTGAATACATACATCAATTAGCATGAATTCGTTTAGTAATATGAAAAACAATGAATTTTTTAAAAAGAAAAGTAAACAATATTAAACATCATTTTAGGTTTATTCATCTACCCATAAAAAAAAAATCAGCATTTAAGTTGCTGTTGTTGTTGTTTCAGTGGAGGAGAGTTTAGGAAGGATGGACTTTAAGGGTTTTCTAATACGTAGAGCCAAGGTGCTTGCCTGGGCACTGGGGATTTGGGTGTGGGTTTCAGTGCCACTGTCAACTACTATTGTTAGTACTAAGTTATAACATGTTACTCATCCTCATTGACCTATTTGTTCATCTGTAAAATTAGCACTTTTTTTTTTACCCCTAAAGGCCCACATTTCTCACAGGTCTTAAATCTTATGTTTCATATATACATGAAAAGTTAGGAATGACAGCCTTGACTTTCTTTTCTCTGTGTAGGCTTCAATCACATTCACTCATTTTCTTTCCTTTGATCCCTAAAGTCAGACCCAAAGGTATGCACAATCCATGCCAAACAACAGGTCATCTTAAGAGAAAAGAGCAGAGCTCAGATGTGGGAGGAAGCTTTGTAAAGATTTCAGAGACCAGCCCTTTGGTACAGACAGCATTGAGTCAGTCAAGATTCTAAAACTGTGCTGGTAGGTTTTATGTCTTTGAATATTAGAAACCTGTCTTGTAACTGTGGCGACACTGCCTTCGATTCTTTTCTTATATATTATTTTGTTATTTTTAAAGTATCTTGGATGGAGGCAAAGTAAGTTGCTGGTACATGGAGGTGTCATGGGGTTTTTGAGGCCTGATTTTGTCACAGGTGTCAGAATATTTGCCAAGATATATCATCTCAGATAATAATATATTATTTATATGTATACATGCATATACATATATAACTTAATAAAAATATGATTATAGATATTAATCAGTAGAAAGTAGCATCATAAAGCCTTCCCTTAGAGACCTTTCATCAAGGCATGATTGTACAGATATTTAGTCCTATTAAGTGATAAATTACTATGATTAGCACTTTTATAATAAGAGTTATCTAAAATATTTGAAAAACTACTTTGGCATAAATCACTTAGTCTATTCTGAACATTGAGTCAACTCTGGATAAAAGCATGGAAGTGTACACATGCAACGTGCCACAATTTTAACTGTACTGGTTCCCATAAATAAATTACCAGGGCTGTTACCAAGAAAAAAATGAACTGGCTTGGATGCTATCACCATATTCATTTTAAGGTAGAGATTCTAGAGAAGAGACAATCAAACGAAAAGTGCAAAATAAAACATAAAGGGCCAAGAGGTCCCTGGGAAGTCTTCAAATTGATAATTAGCCTTATTATCAGAATGCCTCTTTTATATTTTGCTGAATTAGATAAATTTAAAAACTCTAGAAATATGTGTACTTGATATTACGTGACCTATGTAGAGATATTTTGTCATACCCTAACTAAAGATTATTTTAATAAAATAGCTTTGGCTTTGCAGTTTATATAGCACTTTTATAAACATTATCTCATTTGAAATAAAGGATCTCCATATATCATTTGGGTTACTTGGAATCCAATCTCACTTTTTCATTTCAGTTTTGCCACGTACATGTTAATGTGAAAGGTAATAATTCTGTTGACATACTGTAGAAATTCTATTGTATAAGACATGTTAGTGACTGGCCCTACTGTCGACTCTTTCTTTCACATGAAGTCTCAAGATAGTCCAACCTCCCTGAATTTCTTAATACCACTGTAGCATATCACTTCCTCATTAAATTCATAAAACAGAGGAGCAGACAACGATACTCCTTTGAGTTGCAGCTGTTGGGTGGTTGGCTAGGTGTAGTCACTATCGATTTCGGTGGCTTTTTCACCCTAGCCCGACAACCTGTGTGAGTCAGTCTGTGCCTTAACAAAATTCAAAATGATTGTTTGCCACAGACCTTAATGATTCCTATCATTTGTTAGACACATGAATATCCAAATCAAGAACTGGTACTGAGGTCAGTTGTAATACAATAGCATATGGATAATTGTAGTAATAGTTCCCCCCTAATCTTTCTAACAGCTTTTTCTACATTAGCAAACCATATTTATCACTTTACTGCACAATGAACCCACAAGGGGTGCTAATTGTTCATTAATTAAATTTTAGCCTTTCAACACTTTTGTATCCTCCAGTGGCCTTGCCTGCAGTGAAGTATACAGTGTGGCCTTTTCAGGCTGCCGAAAATTCATGTTGGCGTACCGCTGCCGTGGGTATAATACAGGTGAAATTCAGCTCCAATAAATACCATTTCAGGACTGTTGTAATTAATTCCTGGTGACCGAAAGTTTTCCAGCCTTGGACCAACGCCTACATGTTGGAAAAGTAGTTAGTAAAGTCTAGTTTAACAAGACAAAACATTCTGTTAGACCAGATGCTGCTTTGAAATAGAATTAGATTTCTTTATTTGAAAATTCTGGTGGTTTATGGCGGTGCTTCCAAAACCATTAACATGGTGGAATGAAATTTCTAAGATCCATGATTCCCTAATGAAGCCATTTCCAAACTTAGTTTTCTCAGAGAAAGACTCACCTTTACCTTCTGCTTCCCCAGAGAAGAAGTTAATTTAAAATCCCTAATGGTTAACTTGGTAGCATTGAGAAATTTACTATTTTTAAAAAGTGTGGGTCATCCTTCAAAGTTCAATACATGTATTTCACATTAGTGCAAAGGATTTTGAAATGAAATAGACTTGGCCTCCAGGAATTTCTAAATAAGCAAAATAGTGACTAATAGAGTGGTGTTGGCACTATGGAATGTGGCTCCAGGACTTTGAATGCAGACCATTCCGTTGCGGGGGACTTTATGACACTAATGAATGAATCACAACTTGCCAGCGTGGGCAGCTATTAACAAATGAGCTACTGCACATCGATTTTCAAGATATCTGTGAGTAGCATAAAGAAGATGTTTTTGGAATGTTTTTATTTTTATTTGTTGTTAATATATTGTTATTTAAAAAGAATATTGTTAATAAATTTTAATTAAAATAATGCTTATTAAATTATTTAAATAACATTGTTATTTAAATAATTGTTCTTCATTTTTGTTTATTTATAAACATAAATGCCCTTTAAGTCATTAAAAATTTTTTGAATCCCAATATGAAAACTGCAACAACTCAATTATAGTTAATTTTGATTCCTTTCTGCTGTTCTCACTTTTATGAGTTATCATCGATCAGTTATCACAGGTTACTTTGGCTTTTGTAATAGTAGTGTTAATGTGGTACATTTTTATATTTTAGCAGTACAGAAAACTCCTTCATATAATGTCATGTTTGATTCTTATAATACCTCATATGTTGAGGCAGGCTGAAATTTTCTGATATTATAGACAAGGAAATCAAAACTTGAAAAAAAAGTAGTTTTTAAAGTTCATAAGCCAATATTAGACCTGAACACATAGTAGGTGCTTAATAAATGTTGATTACATAAATGAATTAAAGCAATGAAAAACTGCTTTAAATTCTCTGTGGTATGAGGTCATATATAAACACAAGAGTACACAGTAACTAATAAATGCCTTCTAACTGAACATAGACGAGAAAAAAAAAGAATACAGACTCAGGAAATCCACTCTGGTGATGTCTCTCATTATTCAAAGAAAGATAAACCTGTTAAACAGCTTAGAACACCCTCAGTCACAGCACTGTAAGCAGATGTGTAACACACAGTTGCTAATTATTGAAAGCCAAGAGGTAGGTGCTTATCATTAGTTATATATATTTTTAAGTGAGCCAAAAGATAGAAAAAGAAAAGCAGTTCTCACCCCCCCACATAATTGGAAACCACTTTTCCTTCTGTCTGGCTTCAGAAACACAATGTCTTGATTTCCGTGCGAGAGACGATGACTGTTCTTTAACTGGTTTCACGTCAGCTTTTTCCTCTGATTTCAGAGGTGGAGTTAAGTGTGAACTGCTTAAGAATGCACTGTTTTCTGTTTAATTTGGCTGCGGAAGATGGAATTCATTGAGCTCCGTCTGTTCAAATGAACTTTAAGCAACAGCAAGCAAAACATTTGTACTTCTCTCTGCACACGCCATCGAAATGTGTCTGGAGAAAGAATGGATGTAAAGCTGCAGGATTACCTAAGGAGAGCAATGGAGATGTGATAACAACTCCTTATCTCTTTGTTGGCTCATCTGAAGTGTTAAAGTGTTGTTGGGGAAAAGTGAGCCTCTTTCTTACTAGGGAGTATTGAAGGCAAAAAAAAAAAAAAAAGAAAAAACAACACCTCTGAGCTTGCGCGTTGATATCTGGAATTCATCTTAAGCCTGTTAAAAAATGTACACCATCAATTCCTGCTCCCCACAGCTGCTGTTATTGGGGGGTGACCACCCTTTTTCCTCATAACCTAACTGTTAATTCATTTAATTGGTCCTTCTAGAACAGTTCAAAATATTACAGAATTTAAAAGCATCTGTGAATTATAAATAATTTTAAAGTTCACATTTCTCATTTGAACACCCAGTAAAGAGTATTCGTTTTCAAGTAGTTAAGTAAGTTATATGACAAAGGAGTGAATTTAATGTGGAGCTGTTGATTTTTTAAAAAAAAGAAGCATGAGAGTTATATTATTAAAGTTGGAGCTGTTGTAAAACTGTCGACATTTCTATTGAGAATGAAGGGAAGCAATTGTGTAATAATGCATAATAGTGTTTGTTAGCACGACCTTATCTTTTAGCAATTTAGATCATTCCTTTAAAAATGTATTTTGTAATTTGGTTAGAGGATTTTAAATATGATACTGTAAAATTGTTACTGTGTTGGCATTGAGGCAACATGACAAATACCCTTGTTACCCATGTCTATTAAACATGCATTTCAAAATATTGTTCTCTTTAAGTAGAGCCCTACTTCTCTTAGTGTTTGTGCACACCCTGTATCTCCCCCAGGAGTTTCAGCTTATGTTAAGGTGTCTCAGGTAGCTAATGACTGAAAAAGTACTGTGAATTCTATTTAGTAAGAAATTTCAGAACTGCTCCTACAGCCTGCTGGCAGAAGTAAAGAATTATGTAAGGCAGGTGGGGGAAACCTGAAATTTTGTTCTGGTCTCCTATCTTACCCTATTGTTTGACCCTCAAAAAAAATCTGAATTAACTATTATGCTAAATAATACATTGATTGTATTGTTCCTGTTTTAAGAAGAAGAGGGGTAATTTCAAAACCACATTCTTGGCTTCAGAATTCCATAGAAAAACACTTGTGCCAAGGTTACCTGCCTATAAAGACTGAAGGTTACATTCCATGTTTGATAATTTAATGCTTGGAACATAGTCAGCGTGGATTTATGGTCTATTAATTTTTAGATATCACCAACTCTTTATATTTTATTTTCTTGCTAGCTGTGTATACAACTGTGAATGCTCAAGGCACTGTAGATTGCCATTGGGTCAGTCCTTAAAACTAATATTCCAGAGATTCTATTAAAGGAAAGAAAATCTTAAAATATGTTTATACTATAGTCATAGAAGCTCGCATATGGAAACAGAAATAAATACGACACATATAAATCTTTTTGTTTACATATGCAGCTTTTCTTCCAGCCATGATAAGGTGCCCTAGAAATATTCAGTAATCTTTGTAACACCCCAGAGGGTAAGTAGCAAGAATGATTATCTTCATATTGCAGGTGAAATACCTAGGTAGGGGCGGATTAAATGACTTGGCCAGGTCACTCTCTAAGTCAGTTACGAAGCTAGAAATAAAACTCCAGACTCTTGACTTTTAGTTCTTACACAAGTACCAGACCCATCAGTGTTTGTGCTTCTTTTCCTCACTTGAAAAGTAACCATTGATGTAAATCCTGTCCCTGGTAAGGAAACCTTGCTGTGTGGCACTAGCACCCATGATACTGAGTCCTTGATGGGCAGTTAAGAGGGTACTCTGCTGTTGCAATGAACGAGCTGAGCGAACAAAAGGATATTGTTCAGCCAGTTTCTTGCAGATCAGGCCGTATGAAGAACTTGGGAGGCTGAGGCGGGCAGATCACGAGGTCAGGAGTTTGATACCAGCCTGGCCAACATGATGAAACCCTGTGTCTACCAAAAATATAAAAAATTACCCAGTGTGGTGGAATGCATCTGTAATCCCAGCTACTCCAGAGGCTGAGGCAGGAGAATTGCTTGAACCCGGGAGGTGGAGGTTGCAGCGAACCCAGATAATGCCACTGCACTCCAGCCTGGGCAACAGAGCAAGATCTGTCTCAAAAAAAAAAAAAAAAAAAAAAAACTTAAGGTATCAGAAGTTTCCATAACTTTAGAGGTTCAGATAATATGTTTAAGCATGAAAGTTTTTCCATCCACTTTCTTACATTAGTTTCTCTTGAATAATTTCAGATTGCCCTTAGTGTTGGAATCAACCTTCTGAAAGGCTTGGTCCCTGTCCTCAGGAAGTGTGTATCCTACACAAATTAAGACCTGCTTAATCATAAAGTAAGCATTAACATTAGTCCTAGCCCTCCTGCACATATTCTCTTCCTCTCTCTTTGATCTTATTTTTTAATTTCTGGCTAATTTGATTGGACTTGAACACCAACGAGTGGCCAGAACCCTCAGCATTTCTCTTCCACAATGGCAGGCCATAAACTGAGACTATCAGACCCTCATTTGCCTGCTTGTCTGTCCATCAGCAGGAGCTGGGGTCAAATCACGTCCAGTCTCTGCTTCCTCCTCCCCAGGTTGGCACATGAGGGGCTGGTGGCTCACGTCACAAAGGTACTTTGTGTTCTGTTGCCTTTTTTCTGTGGAATAACTCCTTCTAGTATGACTTCACTTTTCTGTTAGTGAGCACTTTCCCCCATAAATATGCCTGAACAGGTGTTACTCTGCTGCTAACTGAGTTTCCAGCTGTCCTCCTGCAACACAGACCCAGCAAAATCTGTTGTTTCGTCCTTTTAGGCAGACTAGAGAAGCACTGAGCCCGAGATGGAGGTCTTTCTTGCAGGATATGGCCGTTCTGCTGCCAGAAGATGGTCCGGAAAGCCTGGCTGGCTAACAAAGACAGGCCTTCAGCGGCTGGGTGTAGTTCCAGTTCTGCATCCCCTTTGGCAGAAACACAGAGGCTGCTGCAGTGTGGCCAGCCAGCGAAATTAGGAAATAAGGACCTCTTTTATTTACTCAGGCTGCTGAATCATGGGCATTCCTGTCTGCTTGGAGAAAAGTCAGGCGGCTCTACTTTCCACTGAAAGTCTCAGGAGTGTTGGAGACTTTCATCTCGGAGTGTTCACACACTTGTTTTAATGTGCTTTATGGAAATGGTGAAACTCAGCAAGTACAGTTGCTGTTGAAAAACATCTGCACTAACCACGCATACACATTTGCATCTTTAAATAGACTTTTTAGGCCACAGAGCTGGTTTCCAGCAAAGCTTTCTCGGCTGTAAGAGCTACAGCTCTCGGAGAGTCAGCTCAAGTGAAATGACTGGTTTCAAAAATTAAAATTTAACGTGGACATGTTAAGTACTTCACATTGAAATGCAGAAAACTTGCCATCACACAGAAAGACAGTCCCTGTAAGTAGCACTTAGTGCCGAAGGGAAAAGAAAGTTAAAGTTGATTCAGGAACCTGAGTTGAAAGAATCCTCGACAGTTTCTTCCACGTGTAAAAGAAATTGACATCATTTAAATCTATATTCACCATTTAAGCATAGTTAGCGCTGTGGCTGCCAAAAAGCCTAAGTTAATGGGGATGGATAACTCTCCAAGACTTAGGTGGACCTCAGAGTACGTTGGCGGGGGAGACCATCACCACAGAAGTCTTGGAGGCATGTGATACCTGAAGAGCGTGGACCAGCCCACTGGGAGTTCTGTCAGTGAGTTCCTGTGTGTCCTGGGAGAATGCACTCCATTTGTAGTACTGGCAAATGAGAGCTTTACATTTTATATTTTAAAACAGAAATCAGCCTTTCAGGGAACCTTTATTTATTTTTCTAAAAGTAGCATTCCTTGCTTAAACTATTTACTTCTGCTCAGCCCCCGAGCCTTACGACTGCTATAGGGGGTTTTGTGTAATTTCCCTTACAAAGACGAGTAATGGGGACTAGAGAGGAGAAAGAAAAGGTTTCTAGCTGTCTTGAATCCTGGTTAAAACCTTGATCCTAACCTTCAGCTCACTTGACATGTCACTGAAAATTTACAAGCTTAAGAGAACAGTTATATAATAGATATAGTCAGGCATGGACCACAGACAACAACCTGGTTTAAGCATTCTGTTAGGGATTGCACAAGTTTTATAATGGTTCATTGCTCTATAATTCTGTATGTATTTGTATACAAATATGTCATGCCTGGACACAATCTGCAATTTAATAATAAATTCACTTGCTAAATTTTCAGGCTCAGTAGTTACATCCATCTAGGCTAGATGCCTGACAAATTGTGATTCACTGTTTTCCCCAAATGTATAAATGAGAAAATGTGTTTGAAAATATTTTTTAAATGAAACAGCAGGATTTAAGCCTAAAAGATACATGTGAAATGTGGTAGATTTTACGTAGAATGTTGAGCACATTTAATAAATAGCCATTTTTTTTTTCCATTAGAGTAAATATTTGAAACCTTGATTTGTTTCAGGTATATTAGCTTTAGATGACAACACTTTTTTAAGGGGAAAACTAGATCATCATTTTAGGGTTTAAGAATTGTTTTTTTGTATGTTGAATGGTGAGTTGAGTTTATCTGCATACGTTCCTGCTGTATTCACTTTAAGTATAAATCACATCCATGTCCCCTTTCTTATGCTAGAAACATGTTGGGTTATAGAGTCATATAAATGAGGATGCAAAATCATGCGGTTTTCAACTTGTATGGCGAAGCTTTGTTGCAGCGGGCAGGGATCCAGGAATGGTGTTTGGTTGTTTTCTCAGAGTGAGAGGGTTGCCATCTGGCATTGATAGTGAGATGGTGTTGTCATCAGTTTCTAGATGCAGGAAAGGAATGATCCTCATCTGTTTCCTGTGGATAAGGAAGAGGCTGACAATCTAGTAAAATCTTGTTACCTTAAAGAAAGCAGACGTGGAATTCGTTTACATAATGCTCACCAGTTTCTACTTTTATGTTAACAATTTAGCTTGCTAGTGAACTTCAGCCTTGAAGAATTAAAAATTCTTATTTGAACATACTTGAATTGAATACCATTAGAATATTCTAATGATGCTCTACTTGAGCCTGTTATTCTAACTAAAACACTATCCTCACCACCTCCACTCCATGGTCTTTACTTGTATGTATTTTTGAAAAATTGTGCTCCTTTGGAGAGGGAAAAGCTTTTAAAATTTCTTCTGATCTTGAATAATAGGTTGTGAAAAGCAAATAAGAGATTTCACAACCTGTTTTGAGATGGCCTTATTTTCCACTTGGATATCAAGAAGGCAACAGAAATAACTGCACATTTGCTAAGAACATAGTTTTTTAAATCACCTAACACAAGGTAACGTTCCTTTATGGATAACTTGCTAAGTTTATATCTGGCTCTCGGTCTTGTTTGTCTTCTTTTTGTCACTCGTAAATCTTTCAGCATTTACCATAATCATTTATCACTTTTCCTGTTTCCAGTTTTTCACAAGTTGCTTTGTCTCTGCTCACCTCAAAGTGCAGGTCCTGTTTAGCTAAGGAAGTTCAGCCTGCTGAAGCTTTTGCAAAAGGAAGATATGGTGGGCCACCTCTTGAACTTTCCAAACAAAATACACTATTAAAATCTGGCCCTTGTGAAACTCTCATTTTTTCTTGATCCTAGCTGATCCTAGCTACATGTAATATCTAGCACTACCCTTCTAACATTTAATAATCCATTTTCTGGTCTGTGGTATTCGAATTTCAGTTATTGAAGAAATCCTGGTTGTCTTTCATTACACAAGACATAATTATTATTGTGTTTTCTGTCTTCTTTCATGTGCTTACTTTTTAATATTTTTTTGCTGAAAGCAATAAGGTCTGTATCAATAAGAACCCCATAAAAGATCTTGGTCTTCAGAATTGCATTTTTATATAAAAACAAGCAAAATGCAGAGGGAATTTTTTATTAAATATTAGACATCTGGGTTGACTGCATTAATTTTAAATCATTCCTGTAATATTTCCTCTTTTCATTTGGTTCTTCAGATGCTCACATAATATGCAAATCATTTTAGAATGAATACAAAAGAAACATTAAATATATTAAAATCTGCATTTTAATAAAATTGTCAATGTATAATATATACCTTGCTTCTAAGGAAGAATGATAAAAAGTAATAAAAGGGTAATTTAGACATAGAACTATTTAATATCCTTTATATTTTACAATTCAACAAAAAAGTAAATGCAGAATAAGTGCTTTGGGCTCACATTTGAAAATGTCTCACTCAAATATTCTCTCTTTCATTGTTTTTTTCTTGAAAGGTTCAGGAGGGCCCAGTTCTGTGTGCTGGTTGAAATGGTATGGTAAACTCACTCTTGAATCTCAACATGTCAGATGAAATGTGTCATTGCTTCTTGTTGCAGATGGAGTGGATGTTGAAGATGATCCGACTTGCTCTTGGCCAGCTTCCTCACCTTCTAGCAAGGATCAGACTTCCCCTAGCCATGGAGAAGGTTGCGATTTTGGAGAGGAAGAAGGTGGTCCTGGGCTTCCGTACCCATGTCAATTCTGTGACAAGTCGTTTAGCCGCCTCAGCTACCTAAAGCACCATGAGCAGAGTCACAGCGACAAACTGCCTTTCAAATGCACCTACTGCAGTAGGCTGTTCAAACACAAGCGCAGCCGAGACCGCCATATAAAGCTCCACACCGGGGACAAGAAGTACCACTGCAGTGAATGTGACGCCGCGTTTTCCAGAAGTGATCACTTGAAGATCCACTTAAAGACTCACACGTCCAACAAGCCATATAAATGTGCCATTTGTCGCCGTGGGTTCCTGTCCTCTAGTTCCTTACACGGACACATGCAGGTTCACGAGAGGAACAAGGACGGCTCCCAGTCCGGTTCCAGGATGGAGGACTGGAAGATGAAGGACACTCAGAAGTGCAGTCAGTGCGAGGAAGGGTTTGACTTCCCAGAGGACCTCCAAAAACACATTGCAGAGTGCCACCCCGAATGCTCCCCCAAACGAGGACCGAGCGGCCCTCCAGTGTGTCTACTGCCACGAGCTCTTCGTAGAGGAGACCTCCCTCATGAACCACATGGAGCAGGTGCACGGCGGGGGAGAAGAGAACTCATGCAGCATTTGTTCTGAGAGTTTCCACACAGTTGAGGAACTGTACAGCCACATGGACAGTCACCAGCAACCCGAGTCGTGCAATCACAGCAACAGCCCTTCCCTGGTCACGGTGGGCTACACCTCCGTGTCCAGCACGACTCCAGATTCCAACCTCTCAGTGGACAGCTCAACCATGGTTGAAGCTGCCCCGCCTATCCCAAAGAGTCGAGGGAGGAAGAGGGCCGCTCAACAAACCCCTGACATGACTGGTCCCTCGAGTAAACAAGCAAAAGTGACCTACAGCTGTATTTACTGCAACAAGCAGTTATTTTCAAGTCTTGCAGTTCTGCAGATTCACCTGAAAACTATGCACTTAGATAAGCCAGAACAGGCCCATATTTGTCAGTATTGCTTGGAGGTTCTGCCCTCACTGTATAACCTAAATGAACATCTTAAGCAAGTGCATGAAGCTCAGGACCCAGGTCTGATTGTTTCTGCCATGCCTGCCATAGTCTACCAGTGTAACTTCTGTTCTGAAGTTGTCAACGACCTCAACACTCTTCAGGAACACATCCGATGTTCTCATGGATTTGCAAACCCTGCAGCTAAAGATAGTAATGCATTCTTTTGTCCCCATTGCTATATGGGGTTTCTCACTGACTCTTCCCTTGAAGAGCACATAAGACAGGTCCATTGTGATCTCAGTGGCTCCCGATTTGGGTCTCCAGTGCTTGGAACTCCCAAGGAACCAGTAGTAGAAGTCTATTCTTGTTCCTATTGTACAAATTCGCCAATATTCAACAGTGTTCTTAAACTGAACAAGCATATCAAAGAGAATCATAAAAACATTCCCTTGGCCCTGAATTATATCCACAATGGGAAGAAATCCAGGGCCTTAAGCCCCCTATCTCCTGTGGCCATAGAGCAGACATCTCTTAAGATGATGCAGGCAGTAGGAGGTGCACCTGCGCGTCCAGCCGGAGAATATATCTGTAATCAGTGTGGTGCTAAGTACACATCCCTAGACAGCTTTCAGACTCACCTAAAAACTCATCTCGACACTGTGCTTCCAAAATTGACCTGTCCTCAGTGCAACAAGGAATTCCCCAACCAAGAATCCTTGCTGAAGCATGTTACCATTCACTTTATGATCACCTCAACATATTACATCTGTGAGAGTTGTGACAAGCAGTTCACATCGGTGGATGACCTTCAGAAACACCTGCTGGACATGCACACCTTTGTCTTCTTTCGCTGCACCCTCTGCCAGGAAGTTTTTGACTCCAAAGTGTCCATTCAGCTCCACTTGGCTGTGAAGCACAGTAACGAAAGAAAGTCTATAGGTGCACATCTTGCAACTGGGACTTCCGCAACGAGACTGACTTGCAGCTCCATGTGAAACACAACCACCTGGAAAACCAAGGGAAAGTGCATAAGTGCATTTTCTGTGGTGAGTCTTTTGGCACCGAGGTGGAGCTGCAATGCCATATCACCACTCACAGTAAGAAGTACAACTGCAAATTCTGTAGCAAAGCCTTCCATGCGATCATTTTGCTAGAAAAACACTTGCGAGAAAAACATTGTGTATTCGAAACCAAGACACCCAACTGTGGAACAAATGGAGCTTCCGAGCAAGTGCAGAAAGAGGAAGTGGAGCTGCAGACTCTGCTGACCAACAGCCAGGAGTCCCACAACAGTCATGATGGGAGCGAAGAAGATGTTGACACCTCTGAGCCTATGTACGGCTGTGACATTTGCGGGGCAGCCTACACTATGGAAACTTTGCTGCAGAATCACCAGCTGCGAGACCACAACATCAGACCTGGAGAAAGTGCCATCGTGAAAAAGAAAGCTGAGCTCATTAAAGGGAATTACAAGTGCAACGTGTGCTCTCGAACCTTCTTCTCCGAAAATGGCCTCCGTGAACATATGCAGACCCACCTAGGCCCTGTTAAACACTACATGTGCCCTATTTGCGGAGAGCGGTTTCCCTCCCTTTTAACTCTTACTGAACACAAAGTCACGCATAGTAAGAGTCTTGATACTGGAAACTGCCGGATTTGCAAGATGCCTCTCCAGAGTGAAGAGGAGTTTTTAGAGCATTGCCAAATGCACCCTGACTTGAGGAATTCCCTGACGGGCTTTCGCTGCGTGGTGTGCATGCAGACAGTGACCTCCACCTTGGAACTCAAAATCCATGGGACATTCCACATGCAAAAGACAGGGAATGGGTCTGCAGTTCAGACCACAGGGCGTGGCCAGCACGTCCAAAAACTGTACAAGTGCGCATCTTGCCTCAAAGAGTTCCGTTCCAAGCAAGATCTGGTGAAACTTGACATCAATGGCCTGCCATATGGTCTGTGTGCTGGCTGCGTGAATCTCAGTAAAAGCGCCAGCCCAGGCATCAGTGTCCCTCCCGGCACGAATAGACCAGGCTTGGGCCAGAATGAGAATCTGAGTGCCATCGAGGGGAAAGGCAAGGTGGGGGGACTGAAGACGCGCTGCTCTAGCTGCAACGTTAAGTTTGAGTCTGAAAATGAACTCCAGAACCACATCCAAACCGTCCACCGAGAGCTTGTGCCAGACAGCAACAGCACACAGTTGAAAACGCCCCAAGTATCACCAATGCCCAGAATCAGTCCCTCCCAGTCGGATGAGGTAACTCGCCTTTTTTAATGTTTGCTATTTAACCTCCTCAAGAAACGGTCCCAACTTTATGTTTACACTCTCCACAGCTTTATTTATTGTCATGGGCCAAAAGATGCTTAGATTGAAATGCAATGGTTTTTTTTTTTCCTGTCGTAGCCATTAGCTAGCAATTACTTGCTTCTTGATAAGCAGCATTCTGGCTTGAATGGTGCAAAATAGGAGTAATTCCAGTCTCCCTAGGATATTGTCTTCTCTATGACTGAAGAGACCAGAGCTCATGCCAACACTACTGAGATCTGGAATCTCAGCATAGTATCACCGTGAGTTGAAATCCCCAGCCATGACTTGTGTGTATGGCAGAGAGATAATGACACAAAAGTAAGATGCCATGAGCCAACGTGCTGGCTTGGAGTAAATTAAAAAGAATATATATATTTGGGGATAACAAATTGGGTAGGGGTGGCTTTTTAATACCATGTTGTCAACACTCACTGTTTTCCTTTGTCTTCTGGGTAGTGAGGAAAATACTTCCTCACAACAGGATTTTTAAAACCCCTACATTTATTAAGCACCACATGCCCATTATTCTGTTTAAAGACACTATGCCTGAGTTTGAGACCTACTCTCTGGGTTTCAACGTTAATGTGTGGGTTTTTTCCCCTTAGTTTCAGAGTAGTTTTATGCTTTCTTTGCCATGATGAGTGCAAGAAACAAGTTCATTTACGATGAAATCATTTCATAAGTCATCATTTCTTAGAAGCGGAGCAGAGGATGGCTCATTTTAATATTTCTTTATGCTTTATCACCTGGTTTCTGATAGCTCTTTCCATTTCCCTACCTGCCCCTATCTGGGGATCCATCCAAATGAAAACCCCAGGGAGATCCTTCTCCCTTCGGTTTGGGGTGACTGCGTTTTCCTTATCTTGTCTCCGCACTCACACCCCAGTGGAGGCCCCCCTGTGGCTCCCTGCAGATAGCCATCAGTCAGCTGGCAGGGGAGGGCTGAGAAGACTGAGACAGAGCCTGGCCTCACAAAATGTGGCATCTGTGTGGCAGGCAAACTCCCAAACTTTGAAGCCGCTTTCTCTTCTTCCTTCCCCAAGTAAATCTGCACTTTTCTCTCATTTAAGTACGTGACATCCTTTCGAACTGCTGAGGACAGCTGGAAGAACATAGCTCGGTTAATGGCTCGTAGCTCATGGATCGGATCAAATTGTTTCTTGTGAAACAAATATTAGTAGTTAAAATCATATGAAATGAGGGTTTTTCAAGTTTACTTTGAAATTTTTGAAGCCTGTAGAAAAGTTAAAAGACTAACACAATGAACATGTATGCGTGCCTGTGTGTCGGTATCCCAGATCCACCAGATAAGAATATTTTGTTGTGTTTTCTCTCTCTGCACCCTTTTTAAAATCAACTTGAGCTACATGAAAGAAAGTTGCAGGTATCATGACATCTCCTAAGAATAAGGGTATTTTTTGGTTCAATTATGACATCATTAGCTAAAGCAACTCACTAAATTTTAAAAAATTAAGTAATTTCATAATACTTATGGAAGTATTCTTAGAGTATCTGTAAGAGGTTCATAGTTAGATTTCCTCAGTTGTCCCAAAAACGTGTCCTATATTTACATGTTTTTGAATGAGAATTCTTAAAACAGTAAGGCAGAAAATTACTCTTCTCCTTAGTTTTTATTTTGTAATGCTTAATATATACCTACAAGAGATTGATATTCATGTGTAATTTTAAAAATGTGTAAGGGTGATTTGAAATGACTGCGTTAGTCTGTGTGTGTGTGTGACTGTGGTGGTGCTTGTGCGTTTTAAATGAAGCAAAGCTGGAGTCTTGTTTCTTAGTGGATTGTTTATGAAAGGGTATATGCCTGTTTCTTCTTATCTGTTCATGGTTTGTATTTTCTGATATTTATAAATTGCTATATACTATAATACCATCTAAGAAGAAATACTTCAAAAATGAATGAGGACATATAAATCGTATTTACACAATAAGTTGGTTAGAGTTACTTGATCAGGAGAATTTATCATTAAGGCTTGAATTATACCTAAAATCTTAGTGATATTTAGAAAGCTTATCTTTATCCTGCACTTACATAGGATAATACCTCAAGTATTTTTTAAAAATACTTAAGTTTTACATTTGCATTTTTAAAGCACCTAGTGACTAAGGGTCAAAAATGACTATGCAGGCGTGTACCTCCCTATTAAACCTGATTAATAAGAGCTTAGAGTGCTGTGCTTAATTGACCAGATATTAGGATTCAGTTTCATGTATTTCTTTTGTGCCTCAAAAGTTCACTGATTTGGTCAACACTGTCATCATCATTACTGTCGCCACTTTTTAATTCATCATTCTATTTAAGTTATAAAATTTTATGTGATAACCTCTACAATTAAAAATATACAGTAGACCATAGTATTTGAACTGATGTAGAAAATTAACTAAATGTACACAAAGTTCTACAAAAAGAAGCCTAAAAATAATGTGTCAGCAAGAAAAATACAAAATAAATATTCATTTGTTGTTCACATTCTTTGTTAGCCAAGTTAAATTTCTATAAGTTCTCATTTGGAGTAGTTTGTGCATTTTTTCCAGATTAGGTAAAATGAAATGTTATTATCTAAGTCTTTGTCAAAAGACAGGTATATCATGTAGGAATCACTTTTATCACGAAAAGAAATGTGACATCTGTCTTTTGACTTTAGATGCCCTAGGTAGGAATTGAAGGATTTAGCAACATAGGTGGTATTTTCATCTCCTCTTCTTGCTGAGGCTTGAGACTTCAGGAGTGAAAAGAAAATCACAGGAGATAATAAAACCTGGATACGTAGCTGTGGTCAAGAACAAGGTTAGATTTTTCTGGACCATGACTTAGAATATTGATAAATATTTGTGTATATCTTTCAAAGACTGAAAAGAATATTATTTGATTGAGACTAGGATACCTAATTGAAAGGGATTTAAACTTAAATATAAGTCTGGGAAGGATAAATACTATATAAAACCCTGCAATCGAAAAAATGGATGAAAGACAAGGTGTGCAACACCGAAAGAAGGATAATAGTCAGTAGCTGTTATGTAATAGGGAGATTTGAAATTGAAGACAGATCTGATTATGAATCCCATTTCTTCTGCCTAATGCTTTCTGATTTTGTGAAAAATGTTTTCTTTGTGCCATAATCCTCAGATTATTAATCTGAATTTGCAGTGAAGATTTTGTTTTGAATAAAATATTTTGGAGAATCTATTCTTTTTTTTTTTTTTTTTTGCTCCTCAAAGGTTGAATGTGATACAAATTTACACATAATCCACAATAAATGATTCCAGAGATGGTAAGATTAATTGGGGACGGGAAGACATTGGCCCTCTAGCTTTTTCCACACATGGAGCACTTTGCGGAGTTACTGACATTTACTATGTGTCTAATAAATGTTCGTTCTTTTGGAGTTTGTGGGCACTGGCCCGGCTGTCTAGTCAGGGGCTGCCCCATCTGGACCTCAAAATGTTGTCTCATGACTTTGAAGTTCTACAGTAGATATTGAAAACACATGTTCTTCTGCCTCCTTTTTCTAGTGTGCTTCATAGTCGGGTTTCCTGGAGGGACTATTTACTCACATTTCAGTTCATACCATTCCTACCAGTTCATTGAAATTGCTCTTGCGAGCGTTACCATTAGCTTCATGATCTCCATGTTGTGAGACGTGCATAGGGTGCCACAGAATCAGAATAGAAGGAATGGTGTAGACCATCTGACTCAGCCACTCTATTTTACAGACAAGGAAACAGGCCTGGGTAAATAGAGGATTGTCTCAGATCACACAGCCAGTAAGGGGTAGGCAAGGAGCAAGAGTCCAGGTCCTAACTCCAGGTCCAGGATTCTCTTTCCACAATCCGAGGGCACTTTTCCCTAGCTGCAGTCGAATCCCAGTCTTTCTGCAGCATCCTCTCTGTATTCCTGTCTTCTTTCTCTTCTCCTTCAGTTCTCTCACCCATTGCACAGGTTCTGCATTCATCACTTTACTGCAACTGACTCCAAGGGCTCTTCTGGCCTAATTGACCAATGCAACGTACTTAAAGAAAAAAAGATAGTATGTCTTAGTTATTATTGTCTCTAAACAGTTACCACTGTTGGCCAGTCCATGTTTATGGGACCTCTGCCTTCCTCCTTGGCTTACTGGGTACCTCTGTGGACGCCCTGTGGCCTCCTTCTTTCGGTAGCCCCTTCCTGTAGGTTTGTTTCTTCCTCCTTGCTCTCAGTCTGTATATCCCCTCCATGGGGCCTCCTTCAGTCTCAGAGCTTAAATGATCACCTTTTATTGACCACTCTCCAAATAGTGTCTCCAAGGGACAGGAGGGGACTTTTGGAGGCTGACAAAAACACTCTGTATCATGATGCCTGTGGTGGTTATGTGATTGTGCGTGCATTTATCAGAACTCGCCAGATTTAAGGTTGGTTTATTATTTTTATGGGAAATTTATGGGGATTACACCTCACTGAAGCTAATGTTACGTTATTATTTATTTATTTATTTGAGATAGGGACTCACTCTGTCACCCAGGCTGGAGTGCAGTGGCCCGATCACGGCTCACTGCAGCCTCGACCTCCCGGGCTCAGGTGATATTCCTACGTCAGCCTCCTGGGTAGCTGGGACTACAAGCTCATGCCACCATGCCTGGCTAATTTTTTGTGTTTTTTGTAGAGACGAGCTTGCCATGAGGAGTTCAAGACCAGCTTGCCATGTTGCCCAAGCTGGTCTTGAATTCCTGGGCTCAAGCAATTCGCCTGCCTCAACCTCCCAAAGTGCTGGGATTACAAGTGTGAACCACTGTGCCCAGGCTGAAGCTAATTTTAAAAAACAATGGTATCTCCAACTCACATCTTTGCACTGAGCTCCAGACTCATACAGACAGCTGCCTGCTCCACATATCCACTCACATGTTCCCTTGAACTTCAAACTCAGTGGGCCCCAAATTGAACTCAGCACCTTTTCTCTAAACCTGCATTTATGTGTTTGATTTCACCTATAGGTCCATCGGTCTTCTCAGTCACTTCCTTTCTACTCTGCGTCATTTGGTCATCAAGCCATCTTGACTGCAGTTCATATGTACAGTTGACCCTTGAACCTCCCAGGAGATAGAGGCACTGACCGTTCACTCAGTGGAAAATCTGCATAGAACTTTTATTCCCTCAAAACTTAGCTACTAATAGCCTACTTACCGATAACATAAACAGTTAACACATATTTAGTTAATTATATGTATTACATACTGTATTCTTACAATAAAGTAAACCAGAGAAAAGAAAATGCTATTAAAGTCATAAGGAAGAGAAAATCTGTTCATTAGGTAGAAGTGGAGTATCATAAAGGTCTTCATCTTCGTTGTCTTCTTGTCACATAGACTGTGGAAGTGAAAGAAGAGGAGGGTTTGGTCTTGCTGTCTTAGGAGTGGCAGAGGCAGAAAATCCACATTTAAATGGATCCACACAGTTCAAACCTGTGTTGAGTGTCAACTACTTCTTTTCTTTTTCGTTTTTTCTCTTTGAGACAGGGTTTCACTCTGTGGCCCAGGCCCAAGTACAGTAGTGGGACCACGGCTCAGTGCAGCCTCAACCTCCTGAGCAATCCTCCTGGCTCAGCCTCCAGAGTAGCTGGGACTATACGGGTGCGCACCACCACGTCTGGCTATTTTTTTTTTTAAGTGGGCTCGAGGTCTCACTATGTTGCCTAGGCTGGGCTCAAGTGATTATCCTGCCTTGACCTCCCAAAGTGCTGGGATTACAGGCATGAGCCACTGCACCCAACCAGCTGTTTTCCTTGAATCAACTCCTCCCACCATGCCCTTACCACATTTTAAGTTCAATCTCTGATCATCTTTTCTAAACAACTGGAGCAGCCTCATTTGCTCCTTCTGACATGAGTCTCGTCATTTTCAAATCCATCTCCACACCACTGCCAGAACCATCCATTTAAACACAAATCTGTCTAGCCTGTCCCTTCCTATTTGAAACACTGTAAGTGTTCTGCACCTCCATCCCCATAGGATGATAGATACTCCTTTTATTGTGAAATACAGGACTCTTCAGGTTTTAGCTTTCCCCTTCTTTTTCCTACCTTCTCCTTGTTCTATGATTGGAAGCACTTTGATTAACCACAGATAGCGTATTGCCTCTGTGCTACTGAGGCTGTCCTGTTCCTTCTCCCCAAATAACCTCTCTCCTCTTGACTGTCTTCCACCTTCCAGCAGTCTGTCCAGCTGCTTCTTTCTTTGGAGATCAACTATTCTAGAAGGCCGCCTATGAGCCTGACTCTTCATCCCAAGCATCTCCCTGTGCCTTCAATGCCATGTGCGGATAATAGGAAGTAAATATCATGTGAAAATTGTTACACTGCTTGATGATTATCTGTTACATTATCTCTTCCTCTGATTAATTTCCTGGGGCAAGCACTTACTCAGTCTCATATTCCTAGTACCTCTGACAGGGCCAGGCCCATGGTAGGCAAATGCCTCACTGCATGGGTGTCATGCTTTGAGCTTGCATGTGCCTGGTGGCCTTCCCAGAATATCTCCTTATTTTTGCAGGACAACTGGCCACCTAGATTTTTCCTGCAGGAAACGTTTGTCCAGCAATGAACCTAGACGGTATATGTGTTGGCCATAGAATTGCAATTCATATATTTTACCCCTTTGGACTCAAAATATTATTTTATCATCTTTGATGAAACAATATTTCATCAAAGTTCTGTCATAGATTTTATTTATTTATTTATTTAGAGACAAGACCTTGTTCTTTCACCTGGGCCGAGTGCAGTGGTGCCATCATGACTCACTGCAGCCTTGACCTCGTGGGCTCGAGTGATCCGCCTGCCTCAGCCTCCCAAATAGCTAGGACTACAGGTGCATACCACCACACCCAGCTAATTTCTTTTTTAATTTTTTTTTTTTTGTAGAGACAGGGTCTCATTATGTTACCCAGGCTGTTACTCAAACTCCTGGGCTCAAGTGATGCTCCCACCTATACCTACCAAAGTGCTGGGATTACAGATGTGAGCCTCTGTCTTAGATAATGTGAACGCATTCTAGTCTTCTGTTTATCTCACCTCCACCTCAAGGCCTGAAGTCGTCATTGCTTCTAATAAGGCTGCCAGTGGTCTCCAAGTTGGAGAAAAAGCCTTTCTGTTCTTGTCTTCTCTGTAACATTAGGCAGAAGAGACAGCTCTTTCCTTAACAAGCTCTATCTGACCTCATGACATTCCCTCTTCCAGCTTTCTTCCTATTTCTACCTTTAGAGACTTTTCTGTGCCTATTCTGAAAGTGCAGAAATTCTTTGTGGCTCACCCTTGGCCCCCTTTGGGCAGCTCATCTATTCATGTGGCTGTAATTCTCTGGGCCAAGAATGTCCATATTTGTAATTTAGCCCAAATGTTCTCTTAGTTTATGTTACTGTGTTCTGTGCACAGCTTGCCTTTTCCATTTGTGTCTCTTTTGGATATCTGAAGTATCGTATGTATACGCTAAGCTCCTGGTTCTCTCTCCTGAAATGTTCTCCTCTTGCAGACTTCCATCATTTTAGTAAAGGGAACCACTCTGCATCCAGTTACTCAAGCAAGAAAGCTGTGAATCATTCCTGATTCCTCCTTTCCTCTCATTCTCCATGTTTAATCCGTCAGTGAATACTGTTGATTCCACCTCCAGTAAGTATCTTCAAATATCTCATCCACTTCTTTCCAACTCCAAAGCCATCATCTTAGTGTAGGCTGCAATTGTTTCTCATCTGGTTACTGCAGTAGCTTCCTAACAGATCCTCTCCTTCTTCTGTCTGCTTCCAATGCTTTCTTCATGCTGCAGTTGGAAGCGTAGACCTGTAAATTAAATAAAGTCACTTAAAATTTTTTCGTGGCTTCCCACTTTCTCAAATGAACCCCAACACCTCACCAGCTTACAAGGTCATAGGCTTTCTGGCCATGACAGGTTGTTCTCACTTCCTGCTGGTGACTCTTTCTTCTTTACTATTCCCAGGTCCTGAACATGTGCTGCTTTCCCACTTTTATCTCCTGAGCTGCTCTCCCTAAGCAGCCTATCTGTTCTACTGGTTTTCTCATCTATCAGGTGGGCCTTCCTGAAAATCTTATCAAAGGTGGTCTCCCCCTTAGGATTTTCTTTTAAAATTGTCATGATTTGTTCACTGGGCTAGGCGTGATGGCTCACACCTATAATCCCAGCACTTTTGGAGACTGAGGTGGGAGGATCATTTGAGGCCAGGAGTTTGAGACCAGCCTGGCCAACATAGCAAGATCCTAACTCCACAGAAATGAAACATTAGTCAGGTGTGGCAGTGCACACCTGTAGTCTAGCTACTCAGGAGGCTGAAGTGGGAGGATTGCTTGAGCCCAGGAGTTCAAGGCTGCAGTGAGCAGTGATAGCATCGTTGTACTCCAGCCTGGGCAACAGAGTGAGACCCTGCATTAAGAAACAAAGCCTTATTTCCTTCTTCTCCTTTCTAATCTCTGAATGCCCATCAGCTTATCATAAGGGATCAGTAAATGTTGGTTGAACAAATGAATATAGTGTAAGTACTTCAGAGTAAAAAAACATAGTGTGTACTTTATTTTCAGGTACAGCTAGTTACTAATACGTATGGATATAGGTCATTTTGCCCAAAACTATTTTAAAGTTAGGTTTGATCTAAAAATATTAAAATACACTAAAAGGCTTGAAGTTTGTAACAATCCATAGGTCATCTTTAATATGAAGATCTGTTTTAAGTGTCTTAGAATCAATATTATTTCTTTATGGTTCTTGTATGGAAAATGGAAATGTACATGATGACAATTTAGAACCTACTCGAGTTCCAGAGTTCTTTTTTGTATTGTTCTGTTCATCAAAATTTCCATATGAGGCTGAAAAAAAATAGATTGATAAAAAATATTTTGAAGTTTTCAAATTTCAAATTGCTGATACTAAGTTTTGCGAAGTTAAATATGCAAAGAACAAAAACTAAATGGGTTAAGCTCCCTCTAAAGAGACAGTATTTAAAAAATTAAGTAGAAAATTTACAGGACCAAGTAAATTGATACAGTTCAAGATGTTCTTGAAATACAGTGAATTACTCTGCCAAGTCCAATGTGTATTGTTGTTGTTGTATTCAATACTTTTTTCCATCTACAGAGTAATAGAGCAGGGAGTCAGCAGCCCTGGCATCAGTACCAGGCTCTGGAATGTGGGAGCAGGTGCCTTGCATCCATGCTTTGTACCCAGTTCCATGATCATCTGGTATCAATCATTGCCCCCATTGTTGCATTTGCTGCATCTACCATTCCTAGATTTTCTGTACCTACTTTCAGTTCTAGACCTTTTGTTGATGTTTTTCACATGATTACAGTGACTTTGTAGAACTTATGAAATTCAAAAATAGGATTGTTTTTGTTTTTCAAATTTCTAATTGCACATAATAATGTTTGTCCTTTTGGTACTAGGCCAAAAGAGTTTGGGATCATCCTGTGTCATCGTAGAACTCTCTAGGAGGAACATTTCACATTTTTGGCTGAGATTTTGTCAAGATGGAGATTAGTAAATATCTAGTCAAGATGATTTTAAATGATGAAAGAAAAGTGAAAGCTATATTCTGGATCTCTGGATCTCTTATTATGGTGTTGCTCTACCTACCACATGATGTAGATGTAGTTTTCTAGTATATATGTACTTTGTATTTCTAGAAATTTAACAGCCTAATTATAAGAATCTTGCCAAAGGCTTTTAAAAAGCCTGAATAGCTGGTTCCCCTTATTTATACTTTTTAAAAACCTTTTCATGCCTTACTACTTTTTGAATGTGCAGATTTCTAAAGGTTCTATTCTTAATCTGCCTTTCTATTCTGAAATGGGAATCCCTGTTTCCTATTACCTCATTATTATCCCATACAGATAAGCAAACATGAAGCTTCAGTTCTCAACCTCTGTTGAACGCCCAGTCTTAGATTTTCAGCTTCCTTTTTCACCTTACCAGTTGAAGCTTCTGCTAGCCCTTTAATCAACCCTAACTATAATTTCATTTTTCTCCCATTTTGGTCAGTGTTTTATCTTTCTCCTGGTCATTCCTGCCTGAAACTTTGTTTCCTATAAGATTCCTGTTCTCTTAACCTGTTAGGGCAATCACTCCCCAGGTGCTATTGATTCTTCTTCTGTAATTTCTCTTCTATCTGCATCTCCTGCATCCTTTCTCCAGGGCAAACTATATTAAATCTCAGCTGGTCTCCTTCATGTGCTTCCTATCATAAAGCTTATCTCAACAAACTTAAAACCTGAGAATCACACCAATCACGTTCTCTGGCTATAATACAAGTAAGTTATAAATGAAAAAGGGATCTTACAAACCATACATTTTAAAGTTTAAAACATGCATTGAACAAAGAAGGCATAAAAATAGAAATTAAAAATGCTAAAAACTGAAGGATAAATACATTTCAAAAGTTTTGAGATATAACTAAATGCCCCACTTAGAGGGAAAGTTGCTGGAAAATAAAAATATACATGAGAAAATAAGGAAAGCATACTATCACTGAGATATATCAACTAAAGACCTTAAGAACAGTGCAATAAAATAAACCCATAAAAAGTAGAAAGAAAGAAAGCAATAAAGCTAAGAGCAAAAGTAATGAAATAGTAAACAAAGAAACAGTGAACAGGAAGGCAACAAAGTAAAAAGTTAGTCTTCTGAAAAGACTGACACAATTTACAAACTTTTGGTGAGATTAATCAGGAAAAAGAACCAGTGGTAAATAATATTAATAATGAAAAGGGGAGCCTTACTTTATACTTGCAGAAGTTAAAAGGCTAATAGGAGAAACATTACACATATCAAAATGACTATAAAAATGAATGCAGTATTTTGAGAGAATGAGGAGCAAAATGACTTCATTCATGTAAAGTTTAAGAATGGACAAAACTAATCTATGATGATCAAAGTCAGAGTAGTTACTTCCGGGATGCCATCAACGGGGAAGGAAAAGCAAGGCATTTCCTGGATGCTGGAAGTGTTTCATATCTTCTCCATGTGTTGGTTACACTGGCGCATAATGTCTGAAATTTCACAAGGCAATATACTTAGGATTACTACAGTTTATGTAATGTTATTTCCCAATAAAATTTTACAAAAAAAGCCAAATGAAGATAGAAGAAAAAAGAATACTAAGAGTAATTTTATGCAAATAGTAGAGAATTTAAGTTATAGTATATAGAAACAATCTTAGAATAATTTGTTACCAAAAATGGCTCAGGAAAAAAAGAAGTATAATGATTCAATAAACATTAAAGAGTTTAATACATTGTTGAAAATCTTTTCTTCAAAGAAGCTATTAGGCTCAGGTGGTTTTCAAAATGAATCCCTCTGAGAATACACATAATTTCAAAAATGTGCCAGAAAATACAAAAGAGAAAATACCCTCTTTTATTTAATGAATCTGATATGATCCTGATATCAAAACCAGACAAAAATACTGAAAAAGAGAAATCTAGGCCAATTTTATTCATGATTTTACATTTTAAATTTTTGAATAAAGTATTAGTAGTTAAATCTACTATGTATGAGAATGTATTATGATTGAAATAGGTTTATCATAAGAATGCAAGGTGGGTTCAATATCAGGAAATCAATTTATCACATTAGCAGATTAAAGAGATAAATTATATTTTTATCTCAAAAGTCAATGGAAAAACTGTATTTAACATACTTTCATGATTTAAAAAGAAACTAAAGTAAGAATAGGCAGGAATTCCCTTACTCTAATAAAAACTTTTTAAAATATTACTTTTTTTTGAGAAGGAGTCTCGCTTGTCGCTGAGGCTAGAGTGCAGTGGCAAAGTCTTGGCTCACTGCAACCTCCACCTCCCAGGTCTGGGATTACAGGTGTGCACAACCACACCTGGCTAATGTTTGTATTTTTTAAAATAGAGACGGGGTTTCACCATGTTGGTCAGGTTGGTCTCGAACTCCTGACCTTGTGATCCGCCTGCTTCAGCCTCCCAAAGTGCTGGGATTACAGGCATGAGCCACTGCGCCCTGCCTAAAATATTATCTTAAGAAAGAATTATAAAGAATATATAATGATATAATAGTTATATATAACTTTTATTTTTTATGATATAATTATAATGTAACTATAATTATATAAGATATTTATGTTATAATGTAACTATTATACTTACAATATAACTAGTGGGGAAATTTTGATGAAATTAATATTTTTAAATTACTAATAAGGCATGGTGGGTGATGTAGCCAACAAGATAAGATAAAATCAGAATGAATTTGAGTATTAGAAAAAAGATTAGCCAAAAATTGAAAATATACAGATTATACTATCATATACAGACAATATGTTTGCATGTAAAACAATACCCAAAGAATCTAAAGACAAATTATTACAATAAAACTTTAGCAAAGTTTCTGGATACCAAATCAACACATTTAAGTCAACTGGATTTTTACTCAAAACCCAGAAAATGCATGTTTTAAAATAATCCCATGTATGATAGTCAGAAAAAGGTACTTAGAAATCAGTCTTATAAAATATGTTAAGTAATTTATGGAAAAAATGATAAAACATTATTGAAATATTTTAAAAGACCTGAATCAATGATCAGATATTACTTGTTCATGGAAAGAAGACTCAATACTGTAAGTCTGTCAATTATCTCTAAATTGATCTATAGAGTCAGTGTTATTCCAATGAAAATTTGTATTTTTATATATCTATTTTATATAGACATTTGAGACAGAGTCTCGCTCTGTTGCCCAGTCTGGAGTGCAATGGTGCGATCTTGGCTCACCACAACCTCTGCCTCCCATGTTCAATAATTATCCTGCCTCAGCCTCCTGAGTAGCTGGGACCACGGCGCATGCCATCATGCCCGGCTAATTTCTGTGTTTTTAGTAGAGACGGGGTTTCACTATGTTGGCCAGGCTGGTCTCAAACTCCTGACCTCCTGATCCGCCCAGTTCAGCCTCCCAAAGTGCTGGAATTACAGGTGTGAGCCACCATGCCCGACTACTAAATTATATTTTTTTATATTTTATTTTTTGGAACTTGATAAGCAGATTTCAAAACGTGAATAGAAGAATGAAAAATCACATGACAAAGATATTCTTGAAGCAAAAGAATAGACAGGGAAAATATTTGTCCCATTATCTAGTCAATTTATAATAAATCTGCAGTAATTAGGATTATGAGGCAGTGTTGGTCCACAGAACCACACGGAGATTTCTCCAAAAGAGATATTACATGTATAAAACTCAGTCTAGAATAGAACTGCCTTTGCACATGAGTGGGGAAATGGATAGAGTATTCAACTCATTATCTATATGGAATAAAATAAGAATAAAATTGAATCTCTACTGACGTGTATAAAAATTAGTTCCAGGTGGTTTAAAGACAGATGTGTGAGAGGCAAAACCATAAACCTTTTAGAAAAATAAAGAATATTTTTATCACCTTCAATAAGGGAATGATTTTGTAAACAAGAACACACAATAGAAATCACAAATAAAATATGTTCAGCAACATTAAAAATAATTTGTTTACCAAAAGTTATCATACAGGGAGTAAAAACAAAAGCTACAGGATTATAAAACACATTTATAACACATATAACTAGAAAAATTAATAGTTTCCAAAACTGTGTAAGAGAAACAGCCAGAAACTTACAGAAAAATGCAAACCACCAAATAAGAAAATGGGAAATTAACAGGAACAGTAATTTCATAGATAGGAAGCATGAAGGCTCAGTGAACATGAGAAAATATTTATTCTCATTATTAATATGGAAAAATGCAAATTCAGACAAAGAGTAATGGATTGTCTGGGAGGGCTGCATAGGAAGCTATGTAGGAGTCTAGGCATACAGGTGATTAATAGTAATTTTTTGTATATTACCTACGTTATGAATGCTCTATAAGCATTTAATCTCTAACATAAAAACAAAAACCCTCAAGAACTCAGAACCCTAAGTATATAATCAGTATCATTCACCATAAATAGAAGAATGAATACAAAATAATGTTTTAAAATTTCTAGCCATATATTCATACCCACAAACGGCTCTGAACCTGAAACCTGTTCATTGCTACAAATAAGTTTATCAAATGTTATGGAGATATTAAAGACATATTAGCATCTCAGTTGATCTTTTTTCTTTCGTTATTGTAACTAGAAAGAGGAGTATCCAGGCATTAACTTTAATGGGGTACATATCTCACACTTTGGGGAAGGTTAGTATTTAGCATGAACCTTTTGATTCCTCATCTTGTACTTCAATTTGTGATAACAGATTTATTAATTCCTGTCATGTACCAGGCATTAGCTATCAGGTTTGTAAAGAAGAGGAGCTTTATACAATGTAGTTATTTGGATACATGTCTTTCTCCTCTGTGTATATCCGGCAAGCTTACGTGAGAACAGGGAAATAGTATGCCTGGAGCAGGGGACACAGTCTTGGGACAGGAGGTCAGAGAGCTGGAGAGACGGGCAGAGGCTGGGCTTTCGCTTGGTAGCCTCCATGGGTCTCATAGGAGTTACTTGTATGCCCTAGGTTCTTCGTAAACACTTATAAATATTTGAAGCCTTGTAATTAAAACATTTGGAAAATGAAACAAGCATTTCTCTAAAAACTAAATAATAGTACAGGTTCTCAGAGCCACATATAAATACAACATTAGACACCTTGTAAGTATGTAATATACTATGCACTTCACGTCATAAAGAGATTAGTGGCAGGTGAAGTCCTATAAAAATCCCCATATCAAGGCAAATAATTTATTTTATTGAATTAAACATTGTATTACATAAGCAAGCCTTTAACTCAGTCTGTAAATTTTTTCTTCTAGGGAGATTGCTGCTGTGGGTATGGGGAGTTCAAGGATATGCAGCATAATATAGTAGAAGGAAAGATTGTAATTAGGTAGAGAAAAAAACGAGTTCATGTAACAGTTGACAGAGCCACCTGTGTGATCTCAGCCAGTCCTTCTAAGCTTCAGTTTCCTTATTGCTAAAATGGCCATTCAGCATACTTTACCCTCTATATAAGGTATCATGAAAAGCAGATGGTGCAGTCTCTGAAAGTTCTTGCTAAACATGAAGCAGGCTACAAATGTATCATTTATATAGTATGTAATCTACACATATACCTACTGTGTATGTATACATATAATTTATTTATATAATGTTTCTTAATATGTTATTATAATGTAGAATAATGCTAGGACTATGGCTTATTCAGTCAAAATGCATCTAAAGGAGGAATCATATTTCCACAAAGTTGGTAAAGTAGAAAAGCATAATTAAGTCTTAAAATAAAACTTAGAGGCAATGAAAATCAAGGAGCAAAAAGAATATAAAGACCACAGAGATAAAATGTTACTTTATTTGAGAGCAGAGATAGTGTCAGGAAACAATACATACAAAAGGTAGAAAAGCATATAAATGAATGAGCACATAGGTGGCAAATGTAATCACAGTTAAGAAAGGAAAAATGTTCAATAGTATTGGATCGCAAGGGAGTTAACAAAATCTTGGAGAAATAACATTTAAGTCAAGTAAAAATTGGGCACGAAAGGTTTAGTAAGGGAATACCAAAATAAGGCTTTTCCCTTCTAATCCTAGGAAACAAATGAGTAGTTTGGAAGCAGTTAATTTGAAAGGGCTATTATTTGCCTAAAATCCACTGGCGATGTCTGTATGAATCACATACACAGTATTTACATTCTGAGGGGGAAACAGTGAAAATTGTCTCTTTTTTTTGGCCACGATTTGTAATTTAGATGTATCACCTCTTGATTTTTTTTTTTTTTTTTTTTTTTTTTTTTTTTGAGACGGAGTCTTGCTCTTTTGCCAGGCTGGAGTGCAGTGGCATGGTCTTGGCTCACTGCTACCTTTGTCTCCCGGATTCAAGCGATTCCCCTGCTTCAGTCTCCTGAGTAGCTGGGACTACAGGCGTGCACCACCACACCCGTCTAATTTTTTTCTATTTTAGTAGAGACGGGGTTTCACCATGGCCAGGATGGTTTCAATATCCTGACCTGTGAGTCACCGCGCCTGGCCACCTCTTGATTTATTTTAAGAATAGAAACTTATATTTTTTAAAAAGTAAGCAGTTGAGAGATACTTCAACTCAAAGATAAGCCATGATTTAGAAATTGAAGTGGCATTGTTAAGCCTAACTTGATAAAGTTTGATGTTAACATATTCATTTTAAGATAGATCTTAAGGATTTTCTTTGGAATTTTACATTTAAGTTCGACTTAGGCAGTAAGGAAACAAAAATGAGCAGTATTAAAAGCTATTGATATGCTCCAAGCAACATAGCAAGACCTCGTCTCAACTGAAAATTGAAAGAAACTTAGTGGGTTCATTGGTGTGTGGCATAGCCAGTAGTCCAGCAACTCAGGAGGCTGAGATGGGTATGGGGAATAAATGAATGAATGAACGAGACTTAAATTAATGTAAGCAGTGTAACAAGTCGGTTTGAAATGTTTTAAATTTGGTATAACAAAATAATATCAAAAAAGCTATTGATAAATATCTAGAAATTGATAATTTAATTACAAGCAGTGACCATGTGTTTGATAAAGGTCATTCTTTTAAAAAAAGAAAGAGAAAATAGGAGGCACAGAAGAAAGGAAAAAGAAAGGTGAGTTGAAGGGAGGGAGGGAAGGAAAACTAAATGACCAGATAAGGTGGCTGAAAAACTGGCAGGAAACCCCCTAAGTTTAAAATCTATACTTACTAGGACTAGAAAATTAATAGTTTTGATGGAAAACAGATTCTTTCAATGCCATAATTGGGTCTAGATTGATACTATTTTGTTATACCAAATTTAAAATGCTGTTTAGATTAATTTGAGCCTAGTTCATTCATTTATTCAACAATTAATTGAGTTTCAAATGTGTGGCAAACATTATTCATTGACGCTGGGCACAAAAGGCAAACATGGTTGTTGTTCCATGTTTCTCTCAGTAAAGAATTAAACTGATACAAAATTAGCCAGGCGTGGTGACACATGCCTGTTATCCCAGCTACTCCGGAGGCTGACGCGGGAGAATTGGTTGAACCCAGGGGTCGGAGGTTGCAGTGAGCCGAGATCGTGCCATTGCACTCCAGCCTGGGCAACAAGAATAAAACTTTGTCTCAAAAAAAGAAGAGAAACCTATAAAAAGCAAATATATCTTCAAATAGTGACTCCTATATTAAGACTGTGAAGAGCTGGCAGGATTAGAAATAGGACTATGCTTAAATGTCTAGTGAGGCTCTTCAGCAGTGATGTCCCAAAATGTCTCTTAAAAGATTGACTGATTTGTCACCTGGATTTCTAAAGAAAATTTTAAAAAATCACGGTGCTTGCCTTGCAAGATGTCAAATTTGATATTATTCTTTCCTTAACAATTCTCCCCTTTCATATTCTATGCTGTGGAAGAATGTTCTCAAGGGGCAGAAGCCTCGTTGGGAAAGGGCCTGTATTTTTCCAGATTATATTCTTAGACATTTTTTTATTTGGAGAATTTCTAGCTTTATACAATATATTATGAATCATGATTATGCAGAAATTTTTCAGTGCTGCAGTTTAATCTTTCTGGGATAATCTGAAGGGGGACTAAGAGTCTATACCTGGTTGTATGATGCAGAATCTAGGTGTGTGTGATGACAGCAGTCTGGTTCCCCTCCAACATGATATTCTGACAACGTTTACTTTTAGGCGTGCATGTAAAAAGCTCGCATCAGTTCACTTCTGCATAGTTCATGCACCCTTTCACAAATGCTCTCTCTCAGGCAGTGTGCTGGGTGTGAGAGTTTAAGAGAAAACTAAGACCTTGCTCCTTAAGTGACAGGAAACCTTTGACTATGATGCAGCACATTCTGTGCAGAAAGTATACACTGGGAAATGAAAATCCTCCAAGAAGGTAGCGGTTAGTAGCAAGAACTGGCAATGAGAGGCGATACTGGAGAGTTGGTCCTGGAGTCCTTTGCCCCGAAGAGCCCCGATGAGTTGCAAGTATCACAGATAGCCAACGTGGCAATAGCAGCTCCTTCTTGTAAATGAGCCACCACACCATGTACATGTGGATGTGTTCATGGCAGTCTGGGGTCCTAGGCTTGCTAGGCTGGTCACTTTCTGTGAATCATGGGCAAGGTCACTCCATCTCTCTGGATCTCAGTTTCGTTGTCTGTGAGGAAATTTGAAATAGACAAACTAACTTGTCCCTTTCAATCCTAAAACTCCACAATACTCTATATAAGCTTGTCCTGTTACCTTTGGAAATGTAAAGAATACGGGGGCATTTTTTCCTATTTTTCAAAAAGATATTTTTGGAATAATGAATGGGGAAGATTTTGAAAAATCCAGATAATTTTAGTTAAATCAAGGGGTTAAAAGAACCCTACCACTTGCACATTTATATACATTGTAACTACACAGCATGTTCTAGAATAGGTAAAGTGAAAGAAACACACCTCTATCCTAAAAAATTTACTAAGTACAAACAACAGGAATAATAAAGTCAGCACCCACGGCATTGTGTGGGTGTAATTGCTAGTAAGCTTTTTGCAGCAGGTGGGTTTTAGAAGTAACTTGAAGGAGAAGAGAAGGGTGGTCTGACATGCCTCAGTAGGAAAGCTGCTCAAATGGAAGGGATGGATGAGAGAAGGCAAACCCGGAATGAGAATAAGGAGAAAGAGAGAAAGTAAGAACTGCTAAGAGAAGGGGGGTGTGCATTAAAATATCTCAGTGGCGATAAAAATTATAAAGGACAAAGGTAATTTGGGCATATACATGGGTAAATGAAATGATCTAGTATAAGACAAACTACGTTTTGTAGGTAAGACACAAAACCACCAGAACAGGAAGTATTTTCTTTGACGGAAGACTAGCTGGAAGGATACATTAGCGATATAAACAAAAGAGAATGACTAGTGCTCCACAGGAGGCTTCATCTAAAGAGAAGTAGAAGGAAGCAAAGATTTTTATTGCATAGTGAACAGGCATGAGTCATTTACATATTAATGTGTTATGTGTAACTAATTATGTATTGCAATAGATACAAAATGGACCGGGCAGGTGGCTCACGCCTGTAATCCCAGCACTTTGGGAGGCTGAGGTGGGCGGATCACTTGAGGCCAGGAGTTCGAGACCAACATAGCGAAACCCTGTCTCTACTAAAAATACAAAAAAAATTAGCTGGGTATGGTGGCTCATGCCTGTAGTCTCATCTACTTGGGAGGCTGAGGCAGGAGACTTGCTTAAGCCCAGGAGGTGGAGGTTGCAGTGAGCCAAGATCTTACCATTGCACTCCAGCCTAGGTGATACAGCGAGACTGTCTCAAAAAAAAACAGAAAACAAACAAATACAGAAAAAAATAAGACAGAGCCTTCTACCTAGCCTTAAAGAACTTATAGCGATTTAGGAGATAGATCAGTTTGACTGAAATAATTTTGTTGCGGTGTATAAATAAATGATAAGAGAATTGAAATAAACTCATTATTTAAAATGAGATTAAAAAGTTTGTCTTTGTTATCCTTTTGAAATTTATGATGACTTTTTATTAAATGATACCAAGTGCTAATAAAGAGTTAATGAACCAATCTAAGTTAACTTGTTTTTAGGACATAAACTATATACTTAGGAAAGGATTTCTTAGTGAATTCTAAACTACTTTATTCTGCCTGACAAATTTCTTTTCCTGGTTGATGATGGGATTACAAGTCATACTACCAGCCTTCTGGATGGGGTCTGTCTGGGTACGTGATGCGATTTAATGGTGATGCAGTGCACTTACTTACTGTTGCTACTCCTTCACCTCTCCAACCGTCCATCCTTGGTATCTACCTGCCATAGCTCCTTGTTTTGGTAACAGTGAAACAAGAAGGAAGTTTCAGTGCTTTTTAATGTAAACAAACAGATCATCAGAATAATTGATGAGGAAAATAGGCCCTAATTTTGTGCAACTCCAAATTTTGACTTCTCCTTCTCAGGTTTATGTTTCTAAAAGAGTGATTATTTAAACCCATGTTCTCCCACCTTCAATTTCTTAACCTTTCTTGAATGATACGAACATTTACAAAACAGTCAATGCAAGAAGTTACCTAGAATTTACTATGAATTATAACTCTCTTCAAATAGAAACTAACAAAATATTATAGCCATGAGTAACAAGAGACAAATTCCTTGTCCTAGCTCAAAAAGAATTAGCACATGCTCTGGTGATTTTTTTTTTTTTTAACTTTCACTACAGCATCAATTTAGTCTGTGTTAGTCATCCTCTTCCAATTCACTGATTTCTGGTGCTGTGTAAGGTGGTAGGGAGTTTTGCAGGCAGAAATAGACCACTCTTAGGTAGTACCTTATGAATGTAGGTGATGGATGTAGAATGACTCATTAGATTGTCCATTCAGCAGTCAGGAAACAAAATGTATTGACTGCCTACTCTGTGGACAACACTCTAGGAAATTTTATTCAGGTAAATTTTTTTATGGCATTGAAATAAACAGCCACTGAACCCATAACATTAAGTGAGATCATCTAGATGAAGATACCTTACCTGGAAGGTCTCAGTGGACTATGTAGGGAGGGACATGAGTTGGGTCCCTTGGAAGAGACTGTAAAATGTGAATGAGGAGAGAGTAAGCTTAATAAAGCTTCTCTCCCCCTGGGAAACTCTGGACACAGTTTTTTCAGTGTCTAATATAAGACATCAAGTTCAAGTGTGTAGAAAGACAAATTTTGAAGAAAATTTGTTAGGAGACAATTTTGAACTTAAATTATTTGTTGTTCTTTATTAACTTTAAACTTAAACATTAATCTTAGAAACAAAATGACTCTTTATTCATGAACGTCAAGGTAGTAAATTCCTTCCATGAGATGTGTTTGGTACGATCCATGGAAGTGACTCCAACTTTAACACTGAGTTTTGTTTTTTAATGCTTGCTTGTCAGATTTTTCTGAAAACTCCACTCAATTGTTTCCTGGTTTTTGACTACTGGGGATATCTTTGAAAATAAATTCTTTTTTTTGAGATGGAGTTTCGCTCTTGTTGCCCAGGCTGAAATGCAATGGCATGATCTTGGCTCACCACAACCTCCGCCTCCCAGGTTCAAGCGATTCTCCTGCCTCAGCCTCCCAAGTAGCTGGGATTATAGGCATGCACCACCGTGCCTGGCTAATTTTGTATTTTTAGTAGAGACAGGATTTTGCCATGTTGGTCAAGCTATTCTTGAACTCCCAACCTCAGGTGATGCGCTCGCTACCTTGGCCTCCCAAAGTGCTAGGATTACAGGCGTGAGCCACCACCATGCCCAGCCAATAAATATTTTAATACTATTTTTTCTAATATTTAAAGAGAATTCAATAAAAGATTTTTAAAATTGCTCAACTTTTTTACTCTGTGATTACAAACTTAGTAGTAGCTTAAATTTATGTCTTCATGGAGTTTAGGGTTTTATTTGTAAAAAAAAAAAATTGTATTAGATCATTCTTGCATTGCTATAAAGAAATACTTGAGAATGGGTAATTTATAAAGAAAAGTGGTATAATTGACTCAAAGTTCTGCAGTACCTGCCCCACTTCTTGAGAAGCCTCACGGAGCTTTTACTCATGCAGCAAGGAAAGCAGGAGCAAGCATCCCCCATGGGAAGAACGGGAGCAAGAGATAGTGGCAGGGAGGTGGCACACACTTTTAAGTGCCCAGATCTCATGAGAACTCACTCACTGTCGCAGAGACAGCACCAAGCCAGATCCGCCTCCATGACCCAGATACCTCCCACCAGGGGCCACTTTCAGCATTGGGAATTACAATTCAACATGAGCTTTGGATGAGACAAATATCCAAACTCTATCAATAAATATGCTTGAATAAATATTTTTTCTCCCTGGTACTATAAAAATTGCAACTCTGCCATTAAAGTATCTGTGTCCAGGTTCATTATCAACTAGGTTTTTTCCTTTCTCTTCTTTTTCCTGTTCAGTCAGTTGGCCAGAAGCAATGTTCTTTAACCCTGGCTCTATTCTGAATTGTCGTCCTATTCCCCACCAACTGTAAGCAACTTGGTTGGCGTGTAGTAGATGAGCTCTCATTCAGTCTGTCCCCCCAGGCTGGAGTGCAATGGCATGATCACAGCTCACTGCAGTGTCAAACTCCTGGGCTCAGTCTCCTGACTGAGTCTCCCAAGTGCATAGAACTACAGGTGCAAGCTACTACACCTAATTTTTTAATTTGTTATGGAGATGGGGTCTTGCTACATGTATTGCCCAGACTAGTCTCAAACTCTTCGATTCAAGTGATCCTCTCACCTCTGCCTCCCAAAATGCTGGGATTATAGGCATGAGCCACCACACCAGGCCTTGTAACAGTTTCAAACCCAAGAAAATTATTCCCATTTTAGACCTTAGATCAAGTCCTGTCTCTCCCAGGGAGTTTTTCCTAACTCTTCCAGACCATATTAATCTGTCACTCTGACACGTTCTGTCTTCTCTTTGCAATACGCCAAAGTAGGCACTTGGTCCTGAACTGCTTTGCCATGTCATTTAGGTAAAATACTTAAAACTGTTTAAAGTTTGTGTATTTTATTTCCCCAATTATATTGCAATGCCTTGAGCTTAGGAATCACCGTTAATATCTCTCGGTTGTTGAGATGCCAGGCATCGTGTAAATTATCACATGGATTTCATCTCAGGACATTAACCACCACTCTAAGACAATAGTATCCTTTTAACTATCACAAGAATACAAATTAGAATATTGATACATTTATTTTTCAATGAATTATTTGGGCTTTTCATCATTATTGGCTTTCATTACATTTCTACCATTTTTTTTCCTCTTCTTCAGTGACTTATTTTCATACAAATTCAGAATTACTTAGAAAATGACTAGGCTAAATTAGTAGAATGTCTGAGTTATTGAGCATTTGTGGAAAGCTGCTGGCTTATTACTTTGACTTACATATAGTATCCATTTGCTTGCCAACAAAGTACTGGTGTTACTGCTCCAAAATATGTATTGCATTTGTCATTAATATATTCATTCTTGGAATGATTATATATATTGCTATAGTCCTTGAAAACAGCTTTTTCATTATAGCTAGCTTGAACCTTTTTACACATTCTTACCTCTTCTCCCTTCCCATACTCCCAACCTTGTCACCAACTTGTGATTTTCTTGGTGTTATTAGTTGTCTCTTGGCATCCATGGGGGATTGGTTCCATGATGCCCTGTGGATGCTCAAGTCCCTTATAAAACCACCTACATGCTCCCATATACTTACATGATCTCTAGATTACTTGTGATACTGAATACAATATAAATGCTATGTAAATAGCTGTCATAATGTATTGGTTTTTTATTTGATTTCTCTTATGGTATTATAGTATTATTTTTTCAAATATTTCAACCAGAGATTGATTGCAGATGGAAAATCCACAAATTTGAAGGGCCAACTGATTTTTAAAGCTTTATTTAATAAACATTTGTTTAACCTTTGTTAATTGTCATGAAATTTAAATTAGTGGATTTGAGTTGAAAGAAATTTTAATGTGTTTCCAAAGTCCACTTAAAAAGGTGAAAACTACTAACCTTTGATAAACATCTTGTTGTGTTACAGAGTTTATATCGTATTTTATTCCATCCCCATAATAACCTGGCAAGTAGAGTAATACAGGCAATAAATAGTACCTTTAGTAAATAAGTAAGCATTAAAATTTACTATTTATTGCTGGCATGCTGCATGGTAGGCATGATACCAAGCATTTTTATATAATTCTCACTTTTCATATCAACTCAGTAAGTTTGATTATTTTTTCATTTGCAGAGAAGGAAACTCAGGATCATTTAATGATTTGTCACATAACTAACTATATAGCTAGTTAGTATTACAGAAAGAAAATACAAAGATTCTTTCCTACTAAGACTGCTGGATATATTTGGGATGAATACTTCATAGCATCATTTTACTATATCCTGATTTCAGGGTTGTGACCAAAACTGACACTGGTCCTTCCTTAAAAGCCTTGAATTAGAGGGAGCTGAGAGCTATGGGACATCTGGAAAAATGGCTCTGTAACTTCGGCTTTGATGTTCCAAACATATAGCAATGATAGATAAAATATAAAGATAGAAAAACAAGTGGATTCAGTCAAGTCCAAAACAGTTCTTCATCTTTGAGATCTAGAAACCCAACAAGGAAACCAATAATTTGATGATTATTAAGGCTAAAGCCAGGGGTCTGCTAAACATTTTCCAGCAATAGAAAGGGGTAATTAGGATTTAATGCCTATAGGACAAATCCACACCCACTATTTGAAACAGGGCTTGGGAAGAACTTTCTTGTTCACAGCAAGAGACTGAGAAAAAATAGTTTGTTGACCACTACCAGGAACTAGGTTTCTTACCTGGAGGATTGAAGGAGTAGGAAGAAAGACACAGTTTTGTGGACATAAAACTGAATTAGCCATGTGTTGCCTTTGTGGTTTACCTTGCAATGTCTCTCTATCCCTGCAGCACAGCAGATAGGCAGGAAATGCCCCTCTGAGACCCAGCTTGGGTACAGTGGTCTGGGATGCCCTAGTAGAACCAACAGGAAAACTACTGAAAAGGGAGTAATGAGCCCATAGAACAAAAATCATTACAAATAGACTTTCAACCAAGATTCCAAAGTGTGTGAATGAATCAAACACTAGTAAAGCAGAAAAAAGAACAAGAAGAAATTATTTTGAACAGTCTGACAAAGACTTTGAAATAACTATGTTTAAAAGCTCAGAAAGATAAATGAAAGTGTAATTTCCACTGAAAAGAGTGACAAATTATGAAGCAAATCCAAGCAGAAGTAAAACAAGAGCACTTGAATGTTTAAAACCAGAAATGTTGGAAATGAAAAATAGTCATTTTAAATAAAAGCTTTCCTAGATAGGATAAACTCTAGACTGGGCAATAGTGAAGAGAGAAGCAGTGTTTTATGAGAGCATAGAGAAGATGATCTAGATCAGAACATGAGGAAACAAATGGATCCTTAAAATATGAATGAAAGAGCAGTTAAAATACGTGGAGGATAGACTGAGAGGCTCCAATTTGTGTCTAATAAGGATCCTGATAGAAGTGAATGGAGAGTATCTTAAACAGACTTAATAACTGAGTGATTTTAGTCACTGAAAATTTTAAGAATTGAGGACATACATGAGATCTCAAATTGGTATTATTTTTGTATTGAGCAAAACAAATACACATAAATGTACAGTTTAAAACATAATAAAACAAAACACTGCAGAACACTGAGGACAAAGGAAAATCTTGAAATAGACTAAGGGAATTTGAAGAGCCAATTCTATTCTGTGAATCTTAGTCAAGGATCTGAGATTGGGAGCCTATGGCTAACATGGCTACAGACAGTTCCTTCACTCTCATAAGTTACTTTTCCTACCATTCCTGGCATTGTCAAAGACCAGAGCACTACTTAATTATATGGAAAGCCTTCTTTTGAAATGCACCTAAAATGTAATTGTAAATTTACCTGCAAATGACCAGAGTATAAACTGTGTTAAAGTCCAGTGTATGAAAGACAGTAGAATCCTGTCTTGGTTATGGTGTTAACAACCTGTATGGCTTTTGCCAAGTCACTTAATTAATCCATAAATGAGGATAATAATCCCTCCTTTATCTACTCTTACAGGATTGTTTCAAGGGATTTTTTTAAAATACAAGTTTTTGATAGACTGTATGAAACTGTTTATAAAATTGTTATTATTTTATTATAGAAATGAAAGTGAGCTATGGTTCCTGACTTCTTAAAGTTTATACATTAGATTTGTGTTAAAACAATAATCCACATGACCCCAATACCATTATCACATCTAGAAAAGGTAACAGTAACTTACCAATAGCATCTAATATCAGCTGATAGTGAGATTGAAATCTAAATTATTCTCAATTGCCTCAAAAGCCTTTTTATAGCTGTTTCCTCCCCCCCTCCCCCAAATCAGGACCCACACATTACATTTACTTAAGTCTTTTTCAGTCTCTTTCATCTCTCCACTTTTTTCCCATGACAATAGGCCATTTCTTCTGAAGAATATTCTGGATTTGAGGGTTTTTTCCCCCTTATAGTAATAGTTGTTCCCCTTTTCGAAGACAACAGGCCATTTCTCTGAAAGAATATTCTGGATTTGCATTTTTATAGTAATATTTGTTCCCCTATCCCTGTATTTACTGAAAACTGGATTGTTAGGCCTAAAGACTTAATTAGATTCAAGTACTCTTTTTAGATATGATACTATATTGGTGATGTATACTTCATATTGCTACTCATAAAGAGGCATGCAGTGTCAGATCACTTCCATTCTTAGTGATATTAAGCTAAATAGTCTGGTTAGAGTGATTACCATCAGCTTAATTTATTGTAAAGATAAATCTTTCTCTCTGCGGTGATCACAGGATGAAATTTGAGTATCTCAGTGTAACCTTTCCTCTACTGGTTTCAGCATCCATTACTGATTATCCTGAACCATTTTATCTGGCATTGCAAAATGGTGAATATCTAATTTTATCATCCCTTCTGCTGTCATTCTTCTATAAAGAAAAGCTTTCACTCATCAAATAGGCACGACCTACACTTCCTCCTAAAAAATGCAAGGTGCTTCTGACCCTTTCATTGCCAATTTTCAGAAAAAGAAATTGATGTAATAGTCGCCTCCAATGGTAGCCAGTTAATTTTTTTTCTTTTCTGTTTTTGAGGATTACTGTGTACACTGATATTTTTAATCCATTCAGTATTTTGGTAAAAGAAGTCAAAGCAGTTTGATTTCTACAAAGTATAAGTTTTAATAATTATTATTTTAAATTGCTTTTTAAAATTTGATAAGACTAAATGTGGAGTCTACGTCCTAATGGACGGAATGGAGGGGAAGAGGGTTAATAAGAATAATTTTTAAAAACTGTATATTATTAAGCATCTCTAATCATTTTTTTTAATTTATGAGATGTTCTTTTAAAAAGTCTCTGAGTACTTTAACCAGAGTGTAACTGAAAACAAGAATGTCAAAAAGGCACATTTAAATTGTTCTCAAAATCAATCAAAAATAATGAGGTGCTGGGAAAAAGTTGTATCCTTGATAATTACATCTATCAGTATCAGAAAACAAAAGAGAACAATCAGGAAATGACAATCCCACTCCCAAGTAGCACATTTAAAAAGGCTAATGAAAAAAAAAGTCTCTTTTAAAAATGTACTAAATTAGCATTTCAAGTAAATTGACAACTTAAGCGTTGATAAAGGCCAATCTGGGGCCCAAACAATGGAAGTTCTGTTTCTACTCTTATCTGCTTTTAAAAGGAATTATCTCACTTGACTTTTTTTGTTGTCTTTTATATAAATGTAAGTAATTGTCCTTAGGGAGGTGACAGTCCTCATGTACTCTGCAAGGGTCAGATCATACCTGGAGTATCGAGCTTCGTTTGGGGTTCTATTTCTTAAAACATTGACCTGGAGGTAGGTAACCAGGATGGGAGGTAATTCCAAGTATTTCTTACATTGTGCCCCTATGTTCAGTCTGAAAAGAGGCTAGTGTAATTGTCATATTAAACAATGGATTCAACCTCTTCTTTGTAGCACCAGAGCTTAGAGTTAGGGCCAATGGGTGAAAGCAGCAGAAAAGCAGATTTGGGTCTAGAATCAGGAAGAATTCTCTCATAATTTTAGCCATACAGAGGTGCAATAATTACCAACAAGGGAATGAGTTCCCCAAGGCTGACACTGTTCAGAGGTTATAATCCCTGTACTTAAAGATGGTGTACAGGGGTACAGAGGTCTCTCGAATATTTTGTGAAGAATCTATAATTATAATGAGAGATGCCTTTAAAGGTCATTTAACATTACCATTTTAAAAATTGAGGGTAAAAATGAATTTTACATCATGGCTTTAAAAAGAAAACCCTTAACACATCCCAATTTGAATATCGTTGCTTTGTATTGGGGAAATGGGAAAATATGGTGAAGCAGAGTTCAAGCTTCAGTATTTTAAAATCATGGTTCATTGTTTTTTATCACAATAAATTCTTATCTAGCCATAAATTTAGGAGCTTATAGGTAAGACTATAGCTTTGTTAATAAAAAATATAGCATTTTAGACACTGTTTTATGAGTGGAGAGAATTAATATTTGAATTATCAGAAGTGGCAAAAGCATTTTCATTCAATAATAAAAGAAAACTTACATGTGTCAGTTCATTTTGAAGGTAGTAGTAAGTGCTGGTATTTTATTATTTTGGCTTTTCAAGTGATTTTATTCTTTATTATTATACTAGGAAAAAAAAGCCCTGGTATATTCTGCCAACATATTCATCAGTCATCATTTTTGGAGACAGTTTTCGACATATTGTATGTTTTACTGTGCTAACAAGAGAAAAGACTAGCCATTAAGTTTATGTTTCTTTGTTTTTCAGCAAGGTCACATATCAGGAATAATGCTAGAAGTATGCTAATAAACAATATATAATGTAGGTCATCAGGGAGTAAGAAATATTTTCTAACTAGTTCTAAAGGGAAATACTGTTAAAAAAAGGGATAGATGTTATTTACGTAACACATGTTGCTCTATATGTCACCATCAAAAGCATCTTGTAAACAGCTCAGTGTAGTAAATCTTCCTTGGTGATTGTCAGGGTGTTTGAAGTCCGTGTTAGATTTAGATTCAGCACATTCAGTTTGCGATATGCCTAATGTACAAAGACCGTCAGATTATTTAGACAGTTTCCAATGGAAATATGCCTGTACTTCTGTAGTTTACAAAGAATATTGCCCACTGTTGCAGAAGAAAATATTATGTTAAATTACAATAATTAGGAAAAAATTATATTCATGCCATTTAGAATTTTAAATCTCAAATGAATTATGCTAAATGTTTGTGCTTAACTTTGATTCCGTTAAGTTCTAAAGAACCTCAGTTCCTTAAAATTAACTGTAATTTACAGGCTGTTACTTCCTTATTAACACCATTAGTAAAACAATTTTAGATGACTTCAAATGAAATGATAATTCTGTAAAAAAATGCTTATAAGAAAATGTCATTTATGTGATTTTTACAAATGTAATTTTCTTATGTTTGGGAAATTTTAAAAGTGGATTATTTTCATAATGGTTTATTTTGTATTCCAACATGGTTTTTAATTACAAATATTAAGTTTCATCAAAAAGGAATTTATATAAGTATGTGTTCTGGAAAACACAACTAATACTCTATTTATTGAGTTCATCTAATAAGTACTGGGACTTAATAATGAAGATGTAAAATCGTAATGGCTGCTTTATGATTCAGAAATCAGAGAGCCTAGTAGCATTTAGAATCGAAAGAACGTATTTTTCTTCCCAACTGTACGGCACTGTGACATTAGGCAAATCTTTCTATTTCTCTGGGCCTCAGTTTCTTCATTTATGCTATAAGAATTATAATAAAAATCTTGCTCTGTCTACTTCACAGGACTGTTTCGTAAAATGATAAAATAGTGTTAGAATGTTCATTATGATATTATTTATAGGATGAAGTATATATTTAAATGCTAGCACTTAGCAACTTCTAAAACATCATTTAAAATGTAGAATTTAGCTAAAAATTACAGTCTGTAAATATTTTAGCTAGAATTCGTGAATCTTAACTTATTAGCCATTTTTCTTATGGATATCTAGAAGCAACACTCCAGTTGTTTTGGTCGGCATGAATTTCTGCCTGATCTTCAAAGACACTGGTTTCCGAAACTGTAGATTTTTTTTTTAATACTTCTGTTTTTTAAAAACTGTTTTTCTGTAATACTTCTGGTTTCAAAAACCTTTTGTTATTGAGTTTAGAGATCTTTAAAATATATTATGCCGTAATTATGCGCTTCCGTTTCTTCTAAATGTCTGCAACTGAAAATACAGTATTGGGATCAAGCCATAAGGTCTAAGTAAGGAATTGGCCCTGTAGTTTCGTTTGTTGGTTGGCAACATTGGTAAGACCAGCATCTCAGAAAAATGTGTTTTTAAAGCAAAGAAACAATTAAAAGTCCACGTGTCTAAGTAACTCTGTTTATACTTGTTTTCTCAGAAGAAGACCTATCAATGCATCAAGTGTCAGATGGTTTTCTACAATGAATGGGATATTCAGGTTCATGTTGCAAATCACATGATTGGTGAGTGACACGCTAAACCTTATTACAGAGAGATGTTTCTTCTACTTGTGTATATCATCATTAAACAGAGTTAAAGATGAATTAATTGTTCAACCATCAGTGGTTTTCCTCGGCATGATTAACTTTTTTTTATTTCCATTATTAGTCCTGATAAGGTATTAGCACATTTTATTTTCTGCAAGGACTAGTTTAGACTTCTGCAGAGGATTGTATATCTACTGCCAGTCAAAACACAGGTGATTAACAAATTAAATTTCTAATCATTTTTGCATTATTGAAAACTAACAGGAATGGTTAATGAACTGGATGTTAGCTTTCCATAGAGTTTTAGACAGGTTTTAATTTCAGAAGTTATTATGGTAATGGCACTGCTGTGTGTTGCTTAGCATCTTTGTATCAGAATCTAAAGTAGTGAGTTTTTGTGATAGGGAAACATAAATAATTTAAATAGCCATAAAATAGTTTTATATGTATGGTTTCAACAGCCTGGATAATTTCATGATCATAAAGATCATGTAAAGAATTCTGTAATCATTTTTATTCCCCAGCAAACTTTTCATCGATTTTTATGAAAATGGTTTGGGGAAAGATTTCTGAAGTCACTCCAGGCTAATGTTTTTAGGATTTTGCATTTATCACATGGGCTAAAACCAAAAGGATATTTTTTTAACTTATTCATATTGTCCCATTATTTCTTAATTCCTCATGGGTTACTGCCTATGCTTTTTAATTTGATAAGCACTTAGTAATAACATAAGCATTTTACCAGCCAATTAAACTTTATCAAGCAGATCATTTTTCCACTAGTAAAATGACAATTGCTATTACTTTATGCTATTTTTGTTACTCATTTGTGTTTTTCATACCATGAGTTTTTTATTTCACACTCACTTCATGGTATTTCATAATACCATAAATAAATATAATGTAATATTTAAAAAGTTAAATTAACCTCATACTCTCCTGTTTTGAAATTCTGTAAGACAGGAAAGAAAATTCAACACTTTAGACTATAAACTTGTTTTCGGGGAAAACAAGTTTTATTGTATACTAATTAGAAATATTCTAAGAATGCGTAGTAGAAAGTTGCTCACACCTGTCATTACTGATCACTAAAGCTATAACAAAACTTCCATTTTTCTTATATAAATTAATGAAGATAAATTCAAAAGCATGTTGGAAAATTGATAATTTTTCAACAGGACTTTATAGTTTTCAAATGACAGGTCTTTAGGGGGGTTGTTGCTTATAAGTGACTAAGAGCTTATTTATGCAAAATGGAACTTACGCATAACAGCTAAAATATCGATCAATTTATCTCTCTATTTTCCAGATTTAAGTACTAGTATTATTAGTGATTTCTCATATATTAAATAGCATATTCTTCAATGTGACAGTAGCATTGACAACCTTTGTGAGTAATTAGAAGATAATGGCAACATGTAAGAGAGATCCAAATGTTTCCTTGCAATTCCCTTTTGTTTGAGATTGTGAAAAATACCTTATATAAACTTTTAAAACTGCTTTTTAGAGGAGAGGAGCAGATGTTAGAAAAAAATGAATTCCTGCCAAATGATAAATGTTAATGTTTCCTGTCTGTTTCTTGAGTAGACTGTGTTGGTGACAGTCATTCATGATTCTTCCTCATGCTCCACTTTTAGATAGGCTTGAATGAGAGCAGTTCTTAGAAGTTTGCAGTTTGTGGGAAGTTCAGTGAAATTTTGTGATTATGCTTCTCATGAGTTCTATTCAATGTTAACTTATTTTTGTTCTGGATTTATTATTTATCCCAGCACTCAGATGAATATGTTGAATATATTTTCACCACAGTGTTAATATTCTTTTGCACATTTAGAATTTAAATGGAATGTTCAGCATAACAGGACTTTTTGATTTTCCAATTTTTTAGTATCATTTTCCTATAAACATTAATCAGTTTGTTCTGTCTTCTTTTTAAATTGCCTTATATCATTCCTATTTGTATTTATTTTATATTCCTTGCATCATTAGTGCTTTCCCAAGGCTTTTTACCTTCTACCTTATAGTGGATTAATAAGACACTCACCTCTTGGGACTGGAGCATTTAACAATTCACCTTTCATCGGAGAAGCACATTCCATTCCTTTTCACAAAGGGTCTAGTTCTTTAATATTCATGCCATTTTTAATAATAAAAATATGTAATTCTCTTGCACTTGAGGCCTAAACAAATGAGTAGCATCCATTTAATTGTTTTATGTGTTGACCATGCTTCGAAGTCCTTACACCCCATTCGCGCTGTTGGTATCTAGAGAGAGAGAATGTAAAAAGGAAGGGAGTCACAAAGGCTAAGATACCCCTTTTTAAAATTCCAGTATGCTATTTAGTCTTTCAAATGAGGCAGGCAGGATTATTTTGTTGGCTAAAATACCTCCACTGAGGGTAGGTATTTTTAGGCTGTGTATCTGTGTGTGTTTTTTGTCTAATCAAAAAATAATCTCAACTAGACATTTAGTAGGGGAAGGGGGATTAGAGACTATCTGAAAAGCCTCTTACTCCTTTTGTTAAGAGGGTATATAGTGTTTTTGCAGATTTTGTTTTACATTTCAATCAGTGTAGAGGAAGGATTATGTCACCTAATAGAAAACAAGATCTACAGATGACCCGATGAGGTATAACTTTCAATTCCATCTTTCCCCCAAGTCATTTGCATTTGCTTCTATGTGGCACATATGTTTTTGTGCAATCTCAGTGTCAGGAAACCTCCATGCATCTTTCTGGATGTGCTGGTCTTAGGCTGTTGGCCAGGGACATTTGTGAAAGGGAAACCATCAGTGTTTCTACCAGGTACATACCAGAGGTGCTCTTCTTAAGTGCAGTTTTACAGCAAGGTGTGGACACATGGTCTGAGTTGTGAGAATAATTACTCGATAAAAATGCACTAGGGAATTGACTTATGTCTATTAAGAAAAAAGAGAAAACCTCCCTGTCCACCACATTTTGACACAGTTTCAGTAAGAAATCAGACCAGTGACTATTCAGGGGTTTCTTTTCTTCTTCACACGCACACAAAAAGAGCTACAAAACATTTTAACAGCTTTCCTGGGGAAAAGATTTCCCTCTCTTAAGATCTGTGCCAATGAGAAAATTTTTCCTGTCTTCCTTTGTTCGTTTCACATAGTGTATGTTGGCTTTTGACCTGAGACTACAACAAGAAACCATTGTGTATTAGGTGCTTTAATTTCCTATTCACTCTTCTATTTTCTGTCAGCATAGTAAATAATTATTGTTATTTTCCTCTTTGAGCTTTCTGTTATTATTATTATTCTTTGGTATGGAATAGTACAAATAGAGATGAAACCAGAGAATTTAAATGTGTTTAACCCAGCAAAGGGATTGCCTCATATAAAATTATGAGGCTCAACAGTGTAGAGTAAATTTGTAAGTGCTCTGAATAAAGGGCTGTTAGGCATGAGATAATATAAAGAGATGACATTGCCAAGAACTATTTATGAGAAGCTTAATTTTTTCACTCTGATAATTCTTGACCAATAATTACCAGCCTCTAATTATCTATTTTAGTTAGAAAGAAATTTCGATCACTATGGAGGTTGGCATTGCAACTAGCACATAAATCCCCAAAGAGGCAAATGTGTTCCAAACAGCCACAAACAACTGTCTCATGAAACATAGTAAGCAAATTGCGAGCGGCTGGTGGTCGACAACCAGCAGTACAACTCACCATCGAAGGCCAGTCAGCCTGACAAAGGAATGATCAAAGGGGAGAAATACCATTATCCTTGGAATTGGTTACAATAGTTACAGGCTTTGGAGGACAAGTAGTCAGGGTATAGCTATGGCCATTTCCAGCTCTCCCTTTCAAAGTTTATGGATGGGGAATATGAAGGGAATAGGTACAAACCATTCACCTAAGGATTATTTTTTAAAATATACTTAGAAATGGTTACTTAAAAGTTTCATTTTTTTCATCTGATTAGAAAGACTAGAGTTATAATGGCAAAATTGTGTCCACAGTGTCAGAATACCCTATTTTGTAAAAGATAGGAAGATTCAGAAATAGTCACTAATAAACATGTCCTAGATAGATCCAGTGTGATGTTAAAGCATTTTGGAGAAGCAAATATATGTATCTCTTAGAAAACCAGAACTAGAATTTGGGACTGTAAAGCATAGCTAATAAGAAAACACTGATGCAAAGATATTGATTTTTTATTTATATCTCTAATAAATACTCTGTACTTTATAGATAATCATGATTTTCAAAAGACCAGGAAAAGATTAAGCTCTTCTACAGCACGTGTGGGAAGATATGCACTCTATGGGTGATGTTACCCGTGATATATATCACTGATGTCAAGGCATAAAGAATGAATGAATCCGTTTTGAACAGTGTGGTGAAATTTTAGTCTGTTCTTGTGACAGGTGGCATTCATACATTCTGCAATTTGTTTGGTGCCCAAGGTCACAAATGGCATTCTTTTCCTTTCACTTCTTTAGTGGGTGTTACTGTGTAACTAATCTTCATTGTAGTTTTTGCGACATTCCGTGTCACCTCTGAAGCAGTTCAGCTTGAATGCACTTGCTTTAGAGTAGACTAAAACCAATATTTTGAAGTCTACAGTAGTTTTGGATTTTTTTACGGGAAAATGTCCAAATATATGGATCTTTGCATATGAAGAGAAAAGTCCAGGTTGCCCTTTAAACTCTTTTGCTTTCATTGACTGTTTTCAAAAGAATGAATAGAAACGGATCAAAGATAATGTCTGTATGTGCGGGTATACATATGTGTTTGTAATCTCCATGCTATCCTAAGAAGCTCAAAATCATTGAGATTTTTTGGAACCTTGATTTCCATTTATTCTAAAAGAGAAGATGACTGAACCCTTTTTAAAAAAATGATCTTTATTTGATGGCTTACAAAATTCAGAGACCTAAGAAACAAGCATTTGGTGTTAAATATGATGAAATACTGGCTTATTTCATCAAGAGCTGGATTAAAAAAGATGAAATCTGGGCAGTTTAATGGTAACAGAAAGCTAGCCTCATGTGGGCAATGCTGGCTTATTTGAAAAGCCCATAAAGGGTTTCTACATGGACCATACAAAAGGGATACTTTCTCTTTAATAGCCATCTGTACAGGAGAGATGAGAAGTGGGCCAGGTCATCTCTCCTCAGCTGTCATGATATTAACGTAGGTAATGGAGCAAGCTGGGCGTTCTGCTGGGTGTTGTTTTTCATAGATGTTCATCGATTTACACAGATAATTCTATTTATTTCTTAGAGTTGGTCCAAGTGAACCAGGCAGAATAACAAACACCAAAGCATTTCAAATGACTTTATCTTTGTTTATAACGTAACTTTTGTCTAAAAAATGGTGTCACACCTACTGTGCAGATGGCTGCATGATTTGTAAACCAGCCAAAACATTTAAACAAATGTGTGATCTGGGGATAGATTAAATAAAGGATAAAATGGAGTGTGGGCCACAAATTCTAATAATCAGATGATTTTAAGTTGTGTGCAGTGTGGAGCGATGGTCACAGAGATAGCAGGGGAACGCTTGCCAATGACAGCAAGGTGCCTTATAGATCTCAGGATGGAGCCTGTGGCCTGGTAGGCCTCAGTTTGAGAACCGCACATTTGCTGTACAGCTGGCAGCTCTGTATGGGGACATCAGATAAAACTTATGTAAAATGAAGTGTTATTGCTTAGAATGAAATTGTTCAGAGAGGGAATTTGCAGACAGTAACTGAAAACAGAATTCATGGTACCAATGAAGCAGACTGTAAATATGAAGAGGGTTTAATTATCTGCACAATTTAGCAAAAATTCAAGATGTATTTAGGCAGGACATACGCAGGCATAAATATAACATAGCTGTACTGCTTCCCGAGTGCAAAGAGGGGCCACAGGAACTTACCAAGGCTCCATTTGATCAGCCTTCCTAAAAACAAAGACAATTCAAAAGAAACTCAAAGAAAAAAATGACTTTTTGGAGGAAGGCAGTTTTTAAGAGCTCATCTTGATTATTTGGATTCTTATTTCTTAAGAAACTTGGGATGAAAATCTTCAGGTCATTCAATTTCAGGGTTAAGCTATTAAAAGACAAATCATGTGTTTTAGCTTGCGTCTAACAGCTTCGATTTACAAGAATAAAAAATACTGGCGGTTAGTGTACTTTTTAATTTATAAACCCCAAAGATAGCCTGCTAGACATTTCTTATGTTGTTGATTTTCTGTGAGGCTGAGGATTGTGGCTGAGCCCATAGATCGAAGATTCGGTGTCTTATTACTCTTTAGAACACACTGCCCCTAACGGGGTCTTAGAAAAATGTTCTCAAGGAGAATTACTGGATGCCAGCCTGTCTTCCTAGGCTCGGTACAGAGACACTAGGAAGAGAGGCCCTACCAGTTGGGTAGGGCCGTATAACTGGCTGACATACAATGGTGGGGCTTCCGGCCCTCATTTTGTCCCCCACCTTTGACTTCCTGTAGAATGTACCACTAATGTATTGGTTTTTCACTCACTCTTTGATATGTTCGTTATCAGATGTGGGTATCTGTTTCTAAGTGAAGGTTGCAAAGTATTTCCGAATGGCGTGCACAAAAAGTCATCAGCAATACCTAAAACAATATAGATCCCTGCATACACACCCTTACCCATGCACACACATGGATCGTGACCTATTTTCACAGAATCAGTTCGCACACTTCAAAGGAAAGTCTCTGATGACCTGTTTCCGTAGGTTATTTCCTAGTTTCAGGGCCATTAATAGCAGTAAACAAAGGAAAGGGAGCCAATATGGAGAGTGGGTGTCGAACTTCAGCTGCTCATATTGTTGCATTTGGTGAGCTGATGGGGTTTCGTAGGTCACCTTTAGAATTATGCCTATGACAGCAGTAGCTACCTGCCAAGATTGCAAGGTATCTCACAGCTCTCAGGATGGCGCCTGTGGCCCGGTAGGCCTCAGTTGGAGGGGGTACACATTTGCTGTACAGCTGGCAGCTCTGTATGGGGCAGCCGTGTGGGCTGTTAGGGAGCTGGAAAGGAGACAAGCATGAAATTTCTTCTAACCCCAACTCTGTTTTTCTGTACTGTTGGCTGCTTCTCAGTTCCTTGACAAAAAAACCAATCAGGCACCCTTTAATCCGCCTGTGATTACCACTGGTATAAAAGGAGAAGCATAATGAGGAAAAATGCCTCGTTTTGTTGCCTTCAAAAGCCAACAAATTGGAGTTAACTTGACAGGAAGTGGCTTAATAATTAGATTATTTATTTATTCCTGACACATATCCCCCCTGTTACTAGTCTCAGGAGACCCTGTAGATGGTACGATTTTCAAGCTGCCATTACTTCGCTGTCTTCTGTGAACAAAGAAGCTACTGTCTATCAGTCAATTAAATGCAGTCTTTAAGCAGAGGCTGCGAAGTCCTCAATGGAGAGAGCCCTGGGACATTGTGGCTGATGATTCCTTTCTCTGTACTGTACATCACACTCTCAACTGCAGTCCCCACAGAGATGGAATAAAGTCATGCATTAAAATATCACTTGTTGATTTGTTTGCTAATGAAGAGCCATTGAAATGTTTGTGTATTTCTATTGCAAAATTGTTGATAAAAGGGCCTGCTTGCCGGCATATTTTAAGTCCATCTGCTGTGAGTGCTTATTTAAGAGTTATTAAAATTAAAGTCAACAAACAACAGAATAAAAAAAAAGACTCTGAGATAACGAGCGTTTTCTTACCATTTTCATCAACTTAAATGAATCAAGGCAGGAGAAATCGGGGAAATGGTGTCATTTAAGTCCATGCTTACATTGCATTAATTCAGACACCTTTTTTCTTTGACATAAAAATGTAAGTCTTTTTCAGAGTTTTTGGGAGCTACATCTTTCAGATGATTTAGAGATTATACTCCCTCTTCATTCTTTAAGAAAATAATGTTCTTTAAGAAAATAATGTTCTTAGAAATTTTACTTTTTTCTTTAAGATGAGTGGCATTTTTCTAGCGATTTATCTAACTGAGAGAGCGCTTGTACACGTTTTTCCACAGAGCATAGTGAGGCTTTTTAAACCAAACTCATAAAACACCTGTGAGACATACGGATCAGATGCAGTCTTGCCAGCCACATGGAACATGCAGAAGGATGACTTTTTCTCTCCATTTGTTCTTCATGTTTTCTTCTTCTTTTTTTTTTTTTTTTTTTTAGCATGACTTTATTTCCATTTACGTAAGTGGTGGGTTTTTAATCTCTTAATTCATCAGCTTAGTACCATAGAGTGTTTACTGTGTATAAAGCATGTCTTTGCTGGAGTTCTCTGGGCTTCCATTAATTGGCTTTATATTTTAAGAGTACATCTGTTACTGAGCTGAAGGTCTAGAGGTAGAAGACTTGGATAATATTCTGACAGCTCTCTGATGAAATATTTAGCTATGGCTCTGTTATTTAAAGGCATAAATTTGGAATATTAAACAGAGGCCACTGAACTTTGAAAAGAGTTCCTTCTTTTCATCAGACTTTGTAAAGAGTAAGTAAGGTTTTAACTATAGTCTTCATGATTATCTGACAACAGGCTGTAAAGAATTAATTCAAGCCATCATGAGATGGCTGTATTTCTTTTATTTCTACCCTGTTATTCCAAGTCATTTTGTTAGAAAAAGCGTAGATACTCGGAGGTGTTCTATAATAGAAAATGAATTTGAAACCCTTTCATTAATTGGTGATTAATATATTTCAGGATTAGTTTAAGCAGGGCTCTACCTCCTGCCCAGTCAAGTATGTTCTGGTTAATATCCAATTATCTGCACCTTCGTAGTTATTATGTCTTAATATTTCGGATATGATAACCAGAAACTTGAGAGTAATGCTAATGAGAAGCATAGAGCAAGAATTAACCAGTGACATACTCAATGATCCTTGGTCAGGAGAGAATCCCTTTCTTTCCCTTAACACATTGCCTCGGCATCTTTTGAGCACTGATTGAAAAGTAAGACTTTCAATTACAGCAGGCAAAAATTAGAAAAATCAGTCGTTCTCTCTTTTCAGTCATATTAACCTGAATTTGCAGTGTTACGTTTACCTAAAAACATTGTTTCAGTTCATTTTATGGAGGATAAAAATAGAAAACAGAGAGCCTGTTTATATTTTCCAAACAGGGAACATCTCATATTCTTTATCTTTTCCTTTTAGCAAAGCCACAAGTTGTTAAACTCTCAAAGGATGTTTTAATCCAGATTAATTTGGGATCCCCTTAATATTTCACTAAGGAAACACTTTTTCCTGCTGCCTTTTCTTCTCTTTCTCTCCAAATTTATCACCATGATGCATTCAGGTTTCACCTCTAGTTATTTTTTTTTACAGGTCAATTCACTTTGGAACAATCTGACTTAGCTCCCATAACAGTGCCAGCTAGGGTGGGATGCGCTGCTTGTAACCATGCAGCTTTAAATAGTGACTTTGTGCATTGCCCCTTTATATGCTGTATTGTAATGAAGCAACGTCAGTAAATTGCAGTGAAGGGTGATTGTTGCACAGGGATGACAACTACACCTTGGGGTCCATTTGCACCAGATTATTCTTTTTATTATTATTACTTCCCATCTTCTTTACTCTCTTGCTGCCGAACTTGCTGTTGGCCACCGGTGCAACACAGAGGGGGACCTTGAGGAACACTGCAGATATCATTTTTTTCTCTTATGCACATACCGATCTCCATTCAGTTCCAAAACTACATACCCTGGGTGGTTTTGCAGTTCTTTACTGATGCTTCTTTACTTTGTTGACTTCATTTATAAATGTCTCTCATCTTCATCTTCTTAAAAGAACGAATTTACTGTAAATAACAGAGGCACATTTCTTTTCACCCATTTTGTGTAGATATCATAAATCTGTAGTCAAAATGATCAACTATTGCCCATCCTAATTTGTCCCTCTCCCTAGAGAAGTTTAATAATTTATTTTAAAATAGAAGTCTAGATGGGATTGTATCTTAAAGAAAAGATTTGTATTTTCAATATCTTTTTAGGTTTCCTTAAAACATAGATAAGTCATAATGAATATTGTATACACTAGTTGTTTTTTTTACAAAATAGCCTGTTTCCTGCTCCTGACCAACTGGTTTTACGCAGTAACTAATAGCAAAATAATGTGGATTGAAGTCAGAGATCCTGCACTGTTATTGAAAAGAATTGTGAACAAGCTTTAACCAAGGGATACTTAGATGTGTATTTGAGGGGACCGTTACTCCTTTTGTTGTCATAATTTTAGTACCTGTGTCCATTTGTTGTTTTCAAGTTGTTAGTGCAGCTGTTGTTTTGTTTTCCTGTCTCTGAGGCTGGGCTGTGGTGCAGCATTCAAACCAAAATCTAGGATTAGAACTGACACAACTTCAATTGAACTATCAAGTCTTTTAAAACTGCTTGGCCAGTGACGCCAGTCCCACGCTATTCAACCGCACATACTTCCGATTGTGGGCCAAAGAGCATTGATTTTTAGCTGTCATTTCTAGTGCCCATACTGTAGAATTGAAATTTAAACCTTAATCCACTCAGTAATGCAATTAATTTTTAATGTGCAGTAATACTAATTGAAATAGCCTGAATTTAGTAAGTCACCACAAGACATTTTCAAAAGCAAGAGTCTCCACTGAGAACTGGGAGGACAGATAATCATTGTTACAGTGTTTACAGAATAAACACGGACTCTGCAGGCCTCTATAGAAAGGAGTTTTTCTTTAAATTAGTCTATATTATATCTCTTCGAGAAGAGAAATACATTGTCAAAGAGAATTCCTACTTTCTGTCTACTGTAACAGGTTAAAATATTCTATTAACTTATTTAAAAGGCACAATTTAAGTTAGAAATATCTTAATGTACACAAAATAATATTCACCCATTTTTTTTAAATAAGCAGTTATGAGTAGGTACAAATGAGTCACCTGCCAGCAATGTCATGGTCAGGCAAGAGTCTCAGTGGATAATCTCATTTTATAATATGTATTTGAGATATTATTTCCAGATTCGATTAATATATGTGCTTTATCAGTTGTCTATAAATCTGTTGCCTTGTTTTGATGTATTTTTGAATCAAAAAATATACCCTCCTTTATCTATTTCAAAGCTGTGTTCCTTTAGCATTTACATGTTATTTCAAAATGGCCTTTTAAATGTTTTGCGAGGCTCTTTTTTTTTTCCCTAGCCATAGTAAAGCAAATTTTGAACAGTAACATCAAATAGGTTTTCAGTCATTTCTACACTAAAAAGGTTCTCTAACCACATTTATCTGTTAGTAAATGAGGACTTTTTAAAATGCATCAGTTCTGCTGATGAATGGGCTTGCTGAGTGTTTCAAACGAGCACCAGCATTAAGTTGAAGAAGGCAAACCCTGTATATCATGCTTTCATGGCTCTCACATTATAGTATTTAATAAGCCGATAGTGCTGTTAAATATTTAGTAAAGTTTTCCTTATAACCCTACCATCTATTCAAATGGGATTTTAAGACATTTTTGCAGCGTATAAGTAAAAATGATGCTGGAGAATCAGAGGCAGTTGTAGCATGGCTTATTTTCTAAATGAAGTGTAGGGTAACATGGTACCAATGAGTTCAGCAGATTCACACCTACAGAATACCTCAACCCAATTTACATTCTTTGGATTAAGGGTTCAAACTGGCTTTCATTTTGTCACTAAGTCAAAGTGCTTTTAGCATGAATTACCTAGAGTACTAACTAGACATTATAGCATGTTTGTAAGAAGACCTTAATTGTGATTATTTTAAGCTGTCCTAACATCAGTTAAGCTTTATAATAAATATTTTCTTTTTTTTCCTACAGAGTAGGGGAAGGGCAAGAGAGAGAGATGAGGGAAAATACATTTATGGTCCATTCATAGCATATTATCAAGTCAAATTGGGGTATAGTATATTGAATCTTTTCAGCCTTTAATTTGGGTATGCTGGAGCAAAGAATGAGTATTAGACAGTACTGTACACATGGGTATGATACATAATGGATCATCTTTATCAGTTTTTTCTTACACTATTTGATAGTTATCCAAATAACAGTAATTATTCTTTTAATCTGGAATGAAAGTTGGTATCTAGGAGCCTTATGCAAAAATATTGCCAGTAAATACTATGCCGCCTTCATTACTGCCATCATATTGATAGTTTGAATTCACATTTAAACCTTTCCATGCTTAACAGTATTATTAATTTTGAAGGTGTAAAGATAAAGACTGGTCATTTGTTCAGATTTCTATGAAATGTGTGTTTGATTCTTCTAGAAGCCTATTTGCTAGACTCTAATTTTCCTCCTATTCCATATGCAGCCAGCGACCACAGTATTCATTCAAACTGCACGGAGACACGTCTCATCTGTAAAACCCGGCTTACTGATCTTACTTGCTATCTGTATTCTCCTAAGAAGAAACACAGGATTCATTATGATGCAGTGGAAGTACATTTTGTTTTGAGATTATGTATATCACATATATGTTCATACCAAGAATTTCATAATAAAGAATGAATAAAGGAGATAGCTTTAGGTATACATGAAGGAGAGGGGAAGGAAAGCGAAATGGGCATCACATATGGGTGTGTTTAATATGCAATGCTTGATGTATGTTGACCCCAGGTTACAAGAGTAGAAAATCCCATTTTCCAGCTTGTTTCAAATATAGTAAAAATGCTGCTTCAGTTGCTTTATGCTACTCACATTGGGGAAGGTGCTTATACTGTGATAATTATCATCAAGGAATATTAATGCGTTCAGCATTTGTAACCCAAAAACTCATTATAGCTTAAGCTGTGCATCATCTGTGAAGAGAGAACTTTGCCAGAATTTGCTCTTCACAGGGGTTGCCTCCTGCTTGCTGCGGAGTGGTCAGAGTACTGCAAGAGGTCACTTAGGCTATTTTTGAAAGCTGAAGTTTTGCAATTTTTGAATCACTGCCTTCTGTCCAAAGAGCATATCATTCTTGCCTCAAAATGTCCTTCTTCTAATTGAATGCATGGTAAAGTGCAAAAAATAAGAAGAAGAAGAAGAGGTAACTGTATCTCATTATGTAGAATTCAAGAAGGTCAGCACATGTATTCCATATCAAGATAATTGAAGTATTGGTGTCTTCTCTTCTGTCATGGAGCAAAGGGATTCATTTACACCAGTTTCCTTAATGCAGGTGCCCTTGGGTTTCAGAGAGAAATGCCCCGCTGGGGCTCCACATTACAGCCCTCTGGCTGGAAATTGTGTAAATAAGACTGCGGGGTCAGCCTTCCTTTTTGGGCACCGGCCTCTGTAATTAGTCTGTGACAATCTTTTATATGAGCCTAAACTGTTCCTGAGCTCACTCCTCATACATCTAAGATGTCTGTCTAATGCGTAGTACATATTTTTGCATGTATGTTTAAAATCATTCCCTAGGGGGATATTGACTTGATGGGAACTAGAATCTCTGGGTGTGTTAAGAATCCCCTAACTTCATCTGATCAAAATAGCTGGTTAGGCAGCTCCATTCTAAATTATAGGTGATTGGTTTCCTAAGAACATTGTGCCCTCACCTGTAGTGGGGCGGTTTGTTAAAAGGGGAGCTGTGTGTCTGTGATATTTTTATGTGATTAAATCCCATTATTTTCCCCCCCACTGATCCATTGCTTGTCATTTCCCATAAGTAACATTGCTCCATGCTGCATGTTATGGTTTGTGTAGGCCAGGCAGAGAGCACTAACACTCTGTTCTATCAGGCTGTCTGGCATTGCAGGACTGCTATGTTTCTGAGGTCAAATTGTGAACCTGGCCTTGCTCCTGGGAGGACTAGAAAAATATGTTCATAACTTTCCATAGACCTAAGCGAAGAGGAAGAAGGAACAACATGAAGCCCATAGGCTCAGTTTAGATGAACTGAAAGGTTGGAATTTATCAAGCGGGGAGGCTGACCGTTGTGTGGGAGGCTTCCCTACTGTGAGGGATCACTGCCGTGGGTGCAGAATCCATCCTGACTGAGGCCTTTGGGGGATAGGGTAATCATTCAAATAGCCCAGCAGGCACAGACACACAAGCTGATAATCTGGAGTAAGCCTGCTGAAATAGAAATTTACTTACCTGTTAAAATCACTTACATGAAGGAATACTGATAGAATGAGTATGTGAATTCAGGACAGATACTGTAGGCTGCTTCACCGAAAGTAATTTGTGCTATGGTGGTTGTTGTTTTGAATGGGGCAAGAACCTTTATTTTATGCAGCAGAGCACTAATGCCACAAAATAGATGGATTTCCTGAACCAGAGACAGGTTCTCAATCGTTTTGGGCTAGAATGCTGGCAGCATGGTGGAGAAATACAGTAGCAGCAGATCTTCTGTAAGGATGTAAACTTAATAATCTTTATGAATTTTGAGTAACTCATAACTCCACTTTCTCACCCAAAGAAGCATTATGAAAAGATTGCTTCTAAATCCTTCAGACAGTCTCTGCACTTATGATAGATGCCATCCTCTTTACCTTGAGGCATTGGAAATAAATGTGGGTTGTTTTTTTTTTTTTGCAAGAGATAAAAACGTATACTTTAGAAGGAGCAAATTGTATTTTCATGTTTTAAGTTCACTATTTGCACTTGATGTGGTGAGATCCAAATGTGAAAAGAATTGCTTTTGACATTATTTCTGTGTCTCCTGTATCCCAGAACCATGCATTATTGTGCTGAAAGTACCATCACATGGGATAAACGTGATGTTGAAAACCTGGCAGTAGTATGTATAATATTGCATTCTATGTCCAGGGTGCTTAGGATAATTGTTACTTCTTTAGTTACTAAAACAATTTAACTTACCTTATTAAGGACACATTTGCTGAAACTACATGAGCATGTGTCTTTTAAGGAAAAATTATAACCTTTCAAGTATTATGGGTTTTTTGGGGGGGCAAAAAAGGGCTTTCATTTCCAAATGAAAAGGTTATTTTAACTTTCTCTAATAGTCTGTTTTACATAATCTCTGTTGAACTAACACATGCTATGTTATAAAGTAAACTTTAAAGTATATACACCAAAGGTCTTGTATGACTGATTTCAGAATTCTAATTCACATTTTTCTCAGTAACTATGGTTTTCTATTTTTGTGGTCCTTTTAAATAAATTTTTGTAGTTTTCTTTGTCTATTTAACTGTGTGCATGTGTGTGTCACATGCATATATCTGTGTGTGTGGATGTACCCGCCACTAGTCTCCTCCACCACACACCCACTGGCGCAGCACTCCCTGTCTTGTGTTTAGCGTGTTTCCAACAGCTTAGGGAGATGGTACAAAAGTGAAATGAAAACTATAGAGCTTATATTGGAGTCTGATGTTTGAAAGAGAGATATTGGAAAAGGATGTTTTTTGGCTTGTCTCCTTTTAGATGTAATTGCTGCTTCATTAGGACTTGGAAGAGTTTCCTATGGTTAAATTTAATCAAATAGCTCAGAATAACAAACTTGTACACTCAAAATTCCAGAACCGTCTGTGTAAGAAGCATGATTTTCCTGACTTTCAAACGAACACATATACACACATGCACACACATGTAAACACGAACATATCACTACCACCACCACCAACAACAACTAGTTTGTAAAATGCTGTGTCATCTCAAACCTAACTCCTTATTGGTAGGAGTTTACTAAATGATCATATATAGAAATATAAGTCATAAGAGTAAAACTCCATCTCTACTGAAAGTACAGAAATTAGCCTGGCATGGTGTTGGGCACCTGTAATCCTAGCTACTTGGGAGGCTGAGGCAGGAGAATTGCTTAAAC
>JAZHEH010001511.1:1737500-1740000 GCA_036589455.1 Ateles fusciceps
CGGATTTTTTGTTTTCCAGAATTTTAGAAAGGTATACATATAAGTAAGCGTTCTTATTTTAAATTGATCGATGCAATAATGGTGATGTCATTTCATTTTTAAAAAAAGAATCAAGTTGATGTGATCACTTCCGAAACATAAAAATGAATTTTTTAAAAAATATGTTATCTCTTGAGTTAATTAGTGCTCAGTATTTTCAGTCTTTTGGAAAACATACTTTTTGCCAGATAAAATGAAAGCAATGAATCTTAGGTACACTTTGAGAATAATGATATTTTTTAGAGTATTATGGCTGAAATGAGGAAATAAAGAATAGAAGAATTATTGAGTTAGATATGAAAACTGGCTTAATAATCTGACAAAATATTTCCAGTGTTTCAAGTGAATGTTCTATGTTAAAGAAATAGGATTGGAACACAAACACTTTTTTTTAAAATTTTCTTTCCATTTTTCTCCTTAGTACTATTGGCTAACGTCCTTTTTATTTTTCCAATTCTGCTTTATCTCTTGTTTCCACTTGCAGCCAATTTTCAATTATCCCCCCTCATTCTAGTAAGCATGGATAATCTAAAACACTTTATACAAATGGTATTTATAAAAACATCCAAATACTGCTGTATACTGGAGCAACATTTACACCTCTTGCAGCCCAAAGTGAGAAGTGCACCAGGAGTGGTTACTTTCAACAGTCAGGTGACAAGGAAACCTTTCACTCCTTATCAGAAAGCAGCCTTGGGAATGATTGGCTACAAAGGAATTCAGCAGGGATTGGAGGGGGAGACAGGCTTGGGATGGAATGTGTGATGAGGAAAAGGTGTCCAGGTCAGAGGGATTATGCACAGTTCAAATAATGTGTGAGGATAATCAGGAAGTGACTGCATTCTGGCCTCCTTGGGGGCTCATCAAACCAGCACCTATCCCCTGATTAACCTATGTGTTCCATCAGCCATGTAAATTAGCACAGGCCTACTATCCCTGGGCCTGGAAGAAATCAAGCTGTGGGAATGTACATATTTTAATAAAAATTGAATACGTGTCCCACAGTATCACTGTAGGATGCACTTAGATTTATCATTCTCACTGGCATCTAATGCATTATTGCTAATTATTGAATCTGGTAAATTTGGAAAAGAGTATAGAATACTTTGAGACAAGATTTTTGTACAACCATTTGCGTACTTCAGTTGCATGATGTAAAAAGGTGTTAAGTAAAAGGCACCGTGCAGCTTTAGTTCCTTGGGATTTTTATTCACACAACTTTAACATGATGTCTGGCTAACAGTAGAGAATTTTATATTTAGGGGTAGATATTGGGCGCTGCATCCTTGAGTAAGCTTCATAATTCATGTGCAAAGCTTGGTTTGGATGACCACATATAACCCAAAAAAGATAGCTGAGACTTTAGGGGAAGATTGAGGAGTAAACGGGGTATGCTACTACAAGAATGGAAATGGAAGTAGAGGAACTCTCTTTCCATTTATATTTGAAATTTTTGTTTAGCATGTCAGCTTTCTACACATTCTCTTTCATGTCTTCTGTACTCTAAAACGCATTTAGTAATGTCTATCACCACAGTACCTGGATGCTTAGGTACTAAAAAGTGCTTTAAGAATGCAATTTGAAGACTGATAAATCAAGTCTGTTTAGCTCAGGGGGAAAGAAAAGCTAAGTGGGATTTGTAGAAGGGAATAATATTCCTAAAAGGAAATCAGTTTGATGCCAGTAAGCTTTTTGAAGTAGAAACTAATTTGAAAGCATAGAGGTCATGACTGAAATGGAGGACTGGACTGGACTATCTCATATTAGCAATTTGAGGGGGAAGTTTCTTTAAACACAGTAGATGGAATATAGAATAGCTTGCCAAAATTAGCAATAGAAAGAGGCTCAGAGAGCTAGTTGAATTTTTGGAAAGTACAGTGTAGAGGGGTAGAGCCACAAGCAGCATTTTAGAAGCTAATCCTAGGAGGCATGAGAAAGATACTTACTGAATGTCTGATATAATTTCAGGCCTAAATGGGTGTATGGTTTTCCCGTCAATCTTTAAATGTTCTAACATATCTATATTGTCACTCTCTAAATTTGAACTTTAATACCGAGAAGCAATTAATAATCTTTTCAATTAAAACAAATAATACATGTACTCTCCACCCCTTGCCCCCACCTCCCTGCAAAAGAGAACTGCAGGAATCATATCATATGGTGTAGATCAACTTATGCTGCAATACCTGAGGAGAAATAAAGAATGTAAGACTGTTTATTACAGGGAGACAAATTATAGTTTTTGTTTCATGTGGAAAGTTTAGGGGTGGCAGCTTGACAGTAAATTCCATCAAAATCTACCCTGCCAGAGAAGGCCAAGATTGTTCTTCATTCATTTTAGCATGAGGTTTAATTATTTGCTGATGTTTAATACCAGTCAGTCATTCTTAGCATCAATGAATTAACTCTGAACCCTATATCAGTAAAGAGCCTTATGTTGCCCCATTTTATTATTACAGTG